>JAJEJO010005233.1:216951-286687 GCA_020662805.1 Glaucomys volans
AGTTATCCCACTCCTGGGTTTATACCTGGCGGACTTAGAATTAGCATACTACAGTAACACAGCCACATCAATGTTTATAGCACCTCAATTCACAATAGTTAGACTGTGGAACCAACCTAGATGCCCTTCAACAGGTGAATGAATAAAGAAGATGTGGTACATATACACAATGGAATACTACTCACCCATAAAGAATAATATTATGGCATTTGCAGATAAATGGATGGAATTGGAGATTATCATGCTAAATGAAATAAGCCAATCCTGATACATTTTTTCTATCAGATAAAGTACCTCTCTACAGATCAATTACTGCAATAACTACCCTGCCTCCAAAGCAGAACTCTTAATTTCATCTCTGTGTTCTCACAGCTATGTTTTAATTCTTCTCTTTGAAAAATTTTAGAATTTTAGAGTTATATCTATTTTGTGGACTTTTCAGGAGTACATGAATATATGTACTTTGTATCTTAGGGGTACTGGTATTGTTTTTTAATCAAACAAAAGATGGTAGTTGAAACACTGTTATCACTACACAGTTGATTTATTCAACAAAAGAAATAGATACAGGGGAAGATGGAAATATCAAAAAACGTGCTAAGCTCATTTTTCTGCAAAATCAGAACAAAGTAAAAAGATAAGGCTAAGAGCAAGGCAGATGTGACTCTTCTGCTTGCTAGCTAGGTGAACCAAAGCAAACCATTCGTGATGACTCCCAGCTTTCCTGTCTGTGACGTGGGGACCTGCATGTAAAGGGCCAGGAACTGTCAATCCTTCCAGTAGCAAATGACATCGACACTGTATTATTCTTACTCATTAAATTCTCGAAAAGAACAAAGGAAAAAAAAAGATGGCAGGTTTTGAAAATAAACTTTTGGATGAGTCATAAAAAACATTATTTTTACCAGTATTCATTAATCAAATAAACAGATATATCAGTGGAATTCACTTTGTGGTGAAGCTTATGATGATCCAAAAGTTAGAGAGAACTCAAGACAACACATTGCAGTCCTCTAGTTTCTAGAGGTTACCAATGTTACCAATAATTATAAAGTGGATTCTTGTCAGTTCATTAATATCAGGATTGTTATTATTTTTATTTGAAAAAGTTTATCTTATTTTGTTATTTTTATTTTAATCTGAAAAGGACTACTTTAAAAGTCAATGCTACCCTGGTAAAAACTTTCCCAATTACAATGAGATTAATTAATTGGAACTATTTTACTTATGATTGATAAGAATTCATAGCTATAAAGTCTTTATGTGAGATTATAAAGTGGAAAATACGTAAGGTAATCTTTCTGAGTGTAAATGAAATTGGACTAGTTTTATTTCTCCCAAATTAAATCCAAGCTCCTCAGGGAACTACAGTTTAAGATAGGCGAAAGTAAATTGGTCGACTTTTTATTTTAATAATTTTCACCACTGATATTCACCTATATGCAATTTCAGAAACTTGAAGTCAATGAAATCATTTATACTCAAATGCATTTAGAGAGGGAAAATATGTAGCAATGAATTTTAATTTGTTTCCTTGCAGGCTAATGGATAAGAAAGATCTGATAAGAAGACAACCAGAGTCCTATCTGATATTTTTATTAATAAGAAAGGAGAATTGAATTTTTTAATTTCAATTTTTTCATGTATTTAGAAAGATTTATTTTGGCATCAAATATTGCAGTAGTCTACTTGAACAATTATATTGGTGATAACTATCTTTAGAAACATAATCAAGCTTCTTTAAAACTACATTATTTTTACTCATTCAGCTTGTTGTTGCCTCTCTTTAGGAATTTGTTCTCTAGCATACTCTTTTGCATGTTTTTTTTTTAATTAGACACTGTCAGTATGGTGGACAAGTTAGCTTTGGAGTGTGTGTCCCTCTGCAGAGCAGGAGTGTGAAATGAATGTGCAATTCAAGGCATTGTAATATAATTAGAAAATTCTTGGTGATTTGTTGACATCAGGAAAGACATTAAAAACCTAGCCATGGTCCTTTTAAAAAATCAAATTCCACTAAATGCAAACCGTGGGAAAATCAGTGAATTCAGTCACAAAGGTAAAATAAGGAGATTGAAGTGGTCAATATTTCACAGCCCCATGTGCTCAGCTGTCTGTGATTTGTTCTAGGAACAGTGACCCTGGTGACAGGAAATTGAAAGTCAGATACTCCTGCAAATATCGCCCTTACTGTGCTTTGTTTAGCAGGTAATGGTGGTTGCACAACCAGAGGCCTAGCCTGCAGACGGGTTACAGCTCACGCGGTCCAGACGGCTTCTACTGCTACCAACTCTAAAAATCCAGCCATGTGGACAGGAATTGTCAGGACAAAAGTCAGACTATCCCTTTTGAGTGCTTGAAATCCTTCAATGGTTTCCTTCTGGCTCAAAATAAAACTCCAAGTCCTCCTAATAAAGCTCCAAAGCCACAGTGGAGCTCCCATGGCCTCTGAGTTCTTTCTCAGCTCCTCTTCCCCTTGCTCATTCTGTTCCCCCTGCTCTGACTCTCTATTCCTAAAACCCACCAGCAGGCATGTGTTCTTGCTCTTGCCAGCAACTGTCCCGTGGCCTGCTCCCTTGCCCAGGACTGTGCTCACATCTAACCTAAGTGACTTGGCCTTCCTTGACCACCTCACTAAAGAGTAAGCAACCTACAGCCCTCTTTTCACTTTTCTTGCTTCACTTCTCTCTATAATAACTCTAACTTTTAACATACTCTATATTTTCCTTGTTTCAATTTGTTTCTTAAATGTCTCCCCAACTCCCCACACCCAGAATTAAAACTCTATCATGACATGAATGGTTAGAGGTCTATATCAAACAAAATATTTGTGGAATAACTGAATGCAGAGATGAAGATACGGACAAAATAGCTTTAATTTACCTAAGAATCACATCTAAATAAAGGAAAGGAAGAATGCCAGACTTCTGAATCACACATGGACTCTTTCTCAAAAATGCTCTTGGTTGAATAGAAGAAATTTGTCATTTCTATAGGTAATATTAACAGAGTGCAGAGAATGCTGAGCATGTAAAGGCCAATGAGGCTTAAATACCACAACCAGCACAGAATAAAATGCATTCTGCATTTACCTAAAGAAATCAGAGAAGCTTCATGGAAGAGATGGCATTAGAACTGGTTTTAAATGAGAGAACTTAGATCTGTGAATAAGAATTGAAGGGAAGACAACTGCAGCAGAAGACAAAGACAAAGGAAGCAGAGATTCACATATGTGTGGCACAGGTAACATTGAGTTCTTCCCTTTGGCTGCTCCATAAGATATGTAAAGGTGATCACGGGAAGAAGGTTGGAAGGCAAAACCAATTATGGAGAGTCCCATCAAAGATCCGTCATTTTAATAATATTTATTGACCATCTGAGTATAATTACTTAGATCCATGCCTGAACCATTAGCTTTGTTGCCCATATTTGGTTCTAATTACTTTTGAAATTTCACTTTCTTCTGGAGAAGACATTGGCAAAAATTCATAAAAAGTTTGGTTATTTCCTGTGATCTCTTGGGGCAACTAAGGATACCCTATCACCCTCTCCTCCCGCTTTTCTGTCTTAGAACATCTATCTGCCTGATAGATAAAAAGGCCAAGTGCTGAGCTTCTTAGCAAGAGACTCAATACCTTACCTGCTCCTGGGACAAGGTAAGCAGGCAGCTGAGAGCAGGTGTACCAGAGGACTAGCATCAGCAGGAAGTCACTAACCAGGAGAAATCATTCAAACTAAGAAAAGAGATCCAAATTAACTTGGTCTGCTTCAGATCATTCTTGTAATGTTCTTAATTGACTTTTTTGTTTGTTTGTTTTTGACATTTTTAGGTCTATCTTTTATCTGAAAGATAAATTATTTATTGAAAATAAAATTTTATTTATTCTGTTTATCAAAATGTCATTTATTTATTTAAAATATTTTCTTGCTTTTTTCTAAACTTCATATTTTTTCACTTTATTTTCCTCTTTCTTAATTAGAACTAAATCTATATTCAGTGTTTAAATTTTTCATTTTCCCTCAAGTGTCTTCATTTTTCCTTTCTTACATTTATTATTATTATTATTATTATTATTATTATTATTATTATTACTTTTGCAGTGTCGGGATCAAACCCAGGGCTTGGCCCACACTAGTCACATGTTCTACTACTGAACTACATCCCCAGACCAATTATTTTTCAATCTCAAAGGGCATGTCTTTATTCTTGCTTTGAAACTGTCATGGGGCACAACTTAATAACAGACTGATCACCACTGAGAAGTCCAAATTTGAGAGTCTTTATTAAGCTGGCTGGCTGACTGTCTCACACAATGCCCCAAAAATAGCTATTGGGAGAACAGGATTGCAGGGGTTCTTATACCAAAAATCACATCAATCGTAAGTGTCTGTTGCTATGATTCGAAATTTACAAACTTACATCATGAAATCATCAGCAGAGGGGGACATGGGTCAAAATGACCTTTACCAAGGTACAAACTGAAGAATGGCTACTAACCTAGGAATCAAAAGAGAACAATTTTTCATCATGTAAGTATTGCCATTTTGCATTGTAAAACATTTCATGCTAAGTTACTGATGATGGGTACAGAGGTGGGGTGTTCCCATGGGAGAAGATAAGCAATTGTTGATAGGTGCAGAGGTGGGGCGTTCCCATGGGAGAAGCTCATTTCCTATATAACATGGAGTCTCAGAGCGAAATGGAGTCTGTTTAGTCATTGCCCATATAGACTGGCCTGTAACATTTCTATGGAGCCAAATCTGTCAGCCCATCACAAAACCCTTTTAAAATTTTTGTTGTATTTATTTTTTTTCAAGAGACAAAGTTTAATATATGCACACAGTTTTATATATAAAGCAACATCACACCATGTAGGGCATTTACTTTTATTTTGTACATTCAGATATGTTTGAAACACTTCTTAAGGCTACAAAACACGACACAGGAATATATTAAACACTTACAAAAAGTGTTTTATTGTATTTAAATGCCTCATTATAAAATTTTACATTTTAATTTTTCTCTCCCCTTTTTAACATACCTAAACCTATACATGTTTTTGCTACACCACAAAATTCTTATTTTCAATATTCTTCTTATTTTCAATATTCTCCTCTTCTCTTTTGACCTTGGAATAATCTCATGAAAAATATTCTTGATAGAGATTAGCAAGAAGTTCTCACGCAAGGATAGAAGCATTCATAAAAGCCAAAATTATACATAGATGTGATCAGAGCCCTCCCCAGCAGGAGGTAGTAAGAAAGTGGAAATTTAATTCAGTTTAGATGTGGGGCCTAGAGAAGGTGAGCAGGATTAGATGAAGTCAGCCAGAGGCTGAATGAATACTGGTGGCTTTGTAAGGAGAAGCCAGAATACCCACCCATAGTCTCTCTCCATTTGAAGTCTTCCAATGCCTTACTATTATGAACCAATTATTTATTTATTTATTTATTTATTTATTTTTTATGGTGCTGGGGATTGAACCCAGGGCCTTGTGCTTGCGAGGCAGGCACTCTACCAACTGAGCTATATTCCCAGCCCCAATAAAATATATATATTTTTTTTTAAAAAACTGAATAGTAATTATAGTTGTTGGGGACAGATTTAGTCTAAAAGAACATGAAGCCATGGTACCTAGAAAGGAATAGTTTATATAAAGTGTACAAAAATAGTATTTAAATAAATATTTCTAGTAAGAAAAAACAATGCTTGGAAGGAGCACAAAGAATTTACACAGGCCTACCCCTAAGTCTTCTAAGAGAGAGAATAGGCATTGATTTTCTCCAAAATGTCTGTGGCATGAGCTTTCACAGTTCTGTTCATAAGGCAGCTTTTAAGAAAGATAAGTGGAGGAAAGAAACAAGGAATCTAAGCTTGGCTGTGCATGTCTGAATAAGGTAGACTTCTAATTTCCTCTAACTTTTTTTCTGTACTTTAACTTTCTCCATTATTGTGCCCATAAGAAGCATATGGACTTATCAGGTATTAATTTTATCTTCAATACAAACTTTTGCTTTGTTTTTATTTTGTTACTTTTACTGTTTTGTTCCGTCTCCATCTTAATTCTGCTTCTTTTCCCCCTTCTCTACCCTAATTCCTTCTAATTCCTAGTCCCCTCTTTGCATTTCCATCCTTGATTGTGACAGCAAGATGAGACTCTCTCACTAAACAATGTTAAAAAATAAACCATAGTTTGTATCATCCATTCCCTATACACTAAATCTCAAAATTCGTTCCTTGGTACCTAGAGGAGAGGAAGGGGTTCAGCTACAGGGTCTTTGGGGACATCGGTGTTTGGCTTTAGCAGGATGCACAGGTCCTGACTTTCCTCTGCCCTGAATGTCCCCCGGTTTGTCTCCTGGGCACTATGGCCCTGCTGTGAAGAGTCATTTTGATTCATTCCCCAGGTCTCTATGCAGATCACTCTGAAGCACAACATGGGCCTGTGCCAGGCAGGAGGCTGGTTTATGAAAATCAGCCAAGAATTTTTTTATTTCCTTTTATCACTTCACTCCCGGTTAAGCCTCTGGTGGGAAATTTGTGAGGTCACCATCAGGTGTCCACAGCTCAAGGAGGACAATTGCACTCTGTAATTGGAAACTTCATCTCAGTTTCAGAGGGGGATTTTGTCACAGAGAGCGCCTCAAAGTCAGAAGCAGTAAATTGGAATTTGGGGAATCTTGTCATTTACATACTCTCTCCCAACATATGGTAGTGTCTGTAGATGCCATCCACAGTCACTCTTAATTAAAAATGCAGACGTAGATGTACAGAAGTATGAAGGCTTTTCTCTAAGCTCTTTTACATTATTCAACCTGTCCATATGGCCTCCAAAGGCAAAAAAAAGTAAAAATTTTGGAAATGAAAAAACTCAGAGATGTTAGAGTTGTTTTCCCTGACTTAACATTATATGAAAACTCTAGATGAATATATTTGTATAAAGTTTGCAATCTGATTGGACAGTGATGATTTCATTTCACTACATTAAATACAAAAACTTAGACTTCTAATTTTTTAATCTCTGATAATTTTCATATAATGGGATTTTTTTTAATTTTTTTTTTTTTTTTATTGAACACAAATGGAGTACAGCTATTGTTTCACTGGTTGTACACAAAGTAGAGTCACACCATCTGTGCGTTCATGCATTTACACAGGGCAATGGTATCTGTCATACACTCTGTTATTAATTTTACCCCCCACCCGCCCCCACCCCTCCCTTCCCTCTATGCTAGCTATCTTTCCTCCATTCTTGCCATCTTTCCCCCCTACATTATGCATCATCATTCATTTATCAGAGAGACCATTCGGCTTTTGGATTTATGTGATTGGCTGATCTCACTTAGCATAACAGTTTCCAACATCATCCATTTACCTACAAATGTCATAATTTTATTCTTCCTTATAGCTGAGTAATATTCCATTATGTATATATACCACAGTTTCTTTATCCATTCATCCACTGAAGGGCATCTAGGTTGATTCCATAATCTAGCTATTGTGAATTGAGCAGCTATGAACATTGATGTGGCTGCATCACTGAGGCAATCTGATTTTAAGTCCTTTGGGTATAAGCCAAGGAGTGGGATAGCAGGGTCAAATGGTGGATCCATTCCAAGTTTTCGAAGGAATCTCCACACTGCTTTCCAGAGTGTCTGTACCAATTTGCACTCCCACCAGCAATGTAAGAGTGTACCCTTTTCCCCACATCCTCGCCAACACCTGTTGTTGCCTGTGTTCTTGATAAAAGACATTCTAATTGGGGTAAGATGAAATCTTAAGGTGGTTTTGATTTGCATTTCTCTTATAACGAGTGATGTTGAACATTTTTTCATAAATCTGCTGATTGCTTGTAGATCTTCCTCTGTAAATTGTCTGTTCATTTCCTTGGCCCATTTATTGATTGGGTTATTAGTGTTCTTGGTGTAAAGATTTTTGAGGACTTGGTAGATTCTGGAGATTAGTGCTCTATCTGAAGTGTGTGTGGCAAAGATTTTCTCCCACTCTGAAGGCTCTCTCTTCACATTGCTGATTGTTTCCTTTGCTGAGAAGAAGCTTTTTAGTTTCACTCTATCCCAATCATTGATTCGTGCTTTTATTTCTTGCGCTTTGGGAGTCATGTTAAGGAAATCTGGTCCTAGTCCAACATGATGAAGATTTGGACCTATTTTCTCTTCTATTAGGTACAGAGTCTCTGGCCTGATTTCTAGGTCCTTGATCCACTTTGAGTTGAGTTTTGTACAGGGTGAGAGATATGGGTTTAGTTTCATTTTGCTGCATATGGATTTCCAGTTTTCCCAGCACCATTTGTTGAAGAGGCTGTCTTTTCTCCATTGCATGTTTTTGCCTCCTTTGTCAAGTATGAGATACCTGTACTTATTTGGGTTTGTCTCTGTGTCCTCTATTCTGTACCATTGATCTACCTGTCTATTTTGGTACCAATACCATGCTGTTTTTATCACTATTGCTCTGTAATATAGTTGGAGGTCTGGTATTGTGAAACCCCCTGCTTCGCTCTTCTTGCTAAGGATAGCTTTAGCAATTCTGGGTCTCTTATTCCTCCAAATGAATTTCATGATTGCTTGCTCTATTTCTATGAGGTCCGTCATTGGGATTTTAATTGGAATTGCATTAAATTTGTATAGCATTTTTGGAAGTATGGCCATTTTGACAATATTAATTCTGCCTATCCAAGAACATGGGAGATCTTTCCATCTTCTCAGATGCTCTTTAACTTCTTTCTTTAGTGTTCTGTAGTTCTCAGTGTAGAGGTCTTTCACATCTTTTGTTAGATTGATTCCCAAGTATTTTATTTTTTTTGAGGTTAATGTGAATGGGGTAGTTTTCCTAATTTCTCTCTCAGAGGATGCATCACTTACGAATAAAAATGCATTAGATTTATGAGCATTAATTTTATATCCTGCTACTTTGCTGAATTCATTAATGAGATCCAGAAGTTTTCTGGTGGAATTCTTAGGATCTTCTAGATAGAGAATCATGTCATCAGCAAATAGGGATAGTTTGATCTCTTCTTTTCCTATTCGTATTCCTCTAATTTCTTTGGTCTGTCTAATTGCTCTGGCTAGAGTTTCAAGAACGATGTTGAATAGTAGTGGTGAAAGAGGGCATCCCTGTCTTGTTCCAGTTCTCAAAGGGAATGCTTTCAATTTTTCTCCATTTAGAATGATATTAGCTGTAGGCTTGGCATAAATGGCCTTTACAATGTTAAGGAATGTCCCCACTATCCCTATTTTTTCTAGTGTTTTGAGCATGAAGGGATGCTGTATTTTATCAAATGCTTTCTCTGCGTCTATTGAAATAATCATGTGGTTCTTGACCTTAAGTCTGTTGATGTGGTGAATTACATTGATTGATTTCCGGATGTTGAACCAATTGCATCCCTGGGATGAAACCCACTTGATCATGGTGCACTATCTTTTTAATATGTTTTTGTATGCGATTCGCTAAAATTTTGTTAAGAATTTTTGCATCAATGTTCATTAGAGATATGGGTCTGAAATTTTCTTTCCTTGATGTGTCCTTCTCTGGTTTTGGTATCAGGGTGATATTACCTTCATAGAATGAGTTTGGAAGGGTTCCCTCCTCCTCTATTTCATGAAATACTTTGAGGAGTATTGGAATAAGCTCTTCTTTGAAGGTCTTGTAGAACTCGGCTGTGAATCCATCTGGTCCCGGACTTTTCTTTGTTGGTAGGCTTTTGATGACTTCCTCTATTTCATTGCTTGAAATTGATCTATTTAAGTTGTGTATGTCCTCCAGATTCAGTTTGGGTGGCTCATATGCCTCTAGGAACCTGTTGATGTCTTCCAGGTTTTCTATTTTGTTGGAGTATAAATTTTCAAAGTAGCTTCTTATTATGTTTTGTATTTCAGTTGTGTCTGTTGTAATATTTCCATTTCCATCACGGATTTTAGTAATTTGGAGTTTCTCTCTCCTTCTCTTTGTTAGCGTGGCTAAGGGTTTGTCAATTTTGTTTATTTTTTCAAAGAACCAACTTTTTGTTTTGCCAATGTTTTGAATTGTTTCTTTTGTTTCAATTTCGCTGATTTCAGCTCTGATTTTGATTATTTCCTGTCTTCTACTACTTTTGGTGATGATCTGTTCCTCTTTTTCTAGGGCTTTGAGCTGTAATGTGAGGTCATTGATTTGTTGACTTTTCCTTCTTTTATTAAATGCATTCTCTGCAATGAACTTTCCTCTTAGCACTGCTTTCATAGTGTCCCAGAGATTTCGATATGTTGTATCTTTATTCTCGTTGACCTCTAGGAATCTTTTAATTTCCCCCCTAATGTCTTCTGTTATCCATGTATCATTCAATAGCATGTTATTTAATCTCCAGGTCTTGGAGTAGTTTCTGTTTCTAACTTTCTCGTTGATGTCTAATTTCATGCCATTATGATCTGATAGTATACAAGGTAGTATCTCTATGTTTTTGTATTTGTTAAGAGTAGCTTTGTGGCATAACATATGGTCTATTTTAGAGAAGGACCCATGAGCTGCTGAGAAGAATGTGTATTCGCTTTTTGATGGATGGAATATTCTATATATGTCCGTTAAGTCCAAATTAGCGATTGTGTCATTGAGTCCTATAGTTTCTTTATTCAATTTTTGTTTGGAAGATCTATCCAACAGTGAGAGAGGAGTGTTAAAATCTCCGAGTATTATTGTGTTTTGGTCTATTTGATTCCTGAAATTGAGAAGGATCTGATTGACATACATGAATGCGCCATTGTTTGGTGCATAAATATTTATGATTGTTATGTCCTGTTGATTTATGCTACCTTTAAGCAATATGAAATGTCCTTCTTTATCCCTTCTGACTATCTTTGGTTTGAAGTCTGCTTTGTCTGAAATGAGAATGGAAACCCCAGCTTTTTTGCTCAGTCCGTGTGCATGGTATGCTTTTTCCCAACCTTTCACCTTTAGTGGGCATGTTTTTCTATGAGATGAGTCTCTTGAAGGCAGCATATCGTTGGGTCTTTCTTTCTAATCCAGTCTGCCAGTCTATGTCTTTTGATTGATGAGTTTAGGGCATTTGCATTCAGGGTTATTATTAAGCAAATAGATTCACAAAGAAAATACATCATGGAAGGAGAAGATAAAACTGATTTATACAACAAATCATTTTCTGTCATTTTAGGTATACCCTCAATTGAAATATGTTAATTATAAACATCTAACCACAACATTTTCTCTAGTTTAGTTTACATCGATTCTACACTAAAATAAAAACTGAACTAAATTAAAAAATGAACACAGAATTTATTTCTAATAAAATATTCTGTGTTCATTTTTTAGTTTAATTATGTGAACATCATATAATTCACTGATTTCAAGTTCTTCCCAAGTAATCTCCCTAGTTCTATTTTGGAATGAATAGGGCTTTTATGACTGTTACTTGAAATCCTCCAAGAGCTTTAGGGAGAAATTGTTCTCTCTTCAAATATTTCTTCTGTTGTTGTCCATTTACCTTGTTTCTGGGACTCCAAGTAAATGTATGTTAAATCTTCTCACAACATACTTTAGGTCACTTCCCATCTTTATACTTCCCATGTTTTGTCTCTTCAGTTTCATTTTGGAGGTATTTTTTCCTTACCTATTTTCTGATTCATGGATTCTCTTTACATCAGTGTCCAGTTTGTTTTTAAATTTTGGTTATTGTGATTTTCAGTTTTAGAATCTCTACTCAATTCTTCTGTAAAACCAGAGTATCATTTTTATAGTTTCCAACTCATTGAAAACATCTTTAATTTTTTCTTTTCCAGAGCATAATAAAAACTCTTTTTTAGGTCTTAGCTTAATAGGTCCTCTGATGGGTCGTTGTTATCTGTTATTTACAGTGATTCCCTTTTCTTTTGCTTTCTTTCCCTGTGTCTTTGTGTATCAGACACAGCATTTGAAAACTGGTAGAAATGATTTGAGGGCAAGATGATGTTATTGTCATCCAGAGATTATTTTCATTTGTTTTCCTAATTTTCCAGAATCACCTTAATCCAATTTATCTGCACTACCTAAATGCCTTGACCGTCTGTTCCAAGACTGATTTACTTCTAGCACACTGTTTGGAGATTTAGATTTGGTTCTTAAATATAAATCTGGGGAGTCCATCTAGGGACATCAAGAATTTGAACTTTTTGCCCAGAAGCCCTGAAACTCAGTCAAAGACCATCTCAGTTTCTTTGGATTGGATTAGTAAATGCTGTAACTTCTGGGCTTATCTCTGTGAATTCCTTCTTCTCTTACATCTTGGTCCAGTTGTTCCTCATTATTTTGTTAGTGATTTCCTGCTGAGGGAGTCATTTTTTTACTTCTTCCATACTTTTAAATTATAATCAGCAGGAGGTTGGTTCAAATGATTCAGTCTGACATTACCATAAACAGAAATGCATTTCTAATTACTCCTAACTGGGGAGTTTTTAGGACACAACCAAATAACTGTTCTGATGTGCATATACAACCATGAAATTATTTTCACTGGGAATGAAGATAAGGTGGATCTAATTAGAAATGCTCCCATCAATCCCAAATCTGTCCCATCTGTCCTGATGGGCAAATGACCCAATAGCTCTATGTCATAAATTCCTGTATTTCAAAAATAATTTATAGAAAATTCTATGCTTAAAAGAAAGAATAAGTAAAAATAAAGTGAAATTGGCTGTTTTTATATTAGGAGTAGAAAAGGACCACATACAGAAGTATCAGAGAAATCTTGTTAAAAGTGAGGACATAAGTAATGTCCTAACAAAACATATGCACCAATATAAATTATAGTTTGAAGATATTTGCAGATATGACAAAACTACTATAATCAAGTCCAAATGGTTCTCCTATGTATTTATGTCTTTAGGTTTATGTATTTTAGAGGGTACAGTGAGAGATGGGTGAATGAAATGACAAGGCACTGACACTTGGTGACCTCCCTAGGTTCTCCCACCAGCTAGGTTCTCAGGCAACCAGCTGTTCAGGATAAGCAAGGAACAAACAGCAGGAGACTTATATTTGAAGCCACTGTCTTCCCTCAGTAGAACCTGATGATATGCCTAAATTCTAAATATTAAAAGAATGAACAGAAGTCTGTATCTGTAGGAATGGATGTATCAGAAGGTTTGTGTTATTATACGTCCTAGGAATATTAGTTCAGGGAGGTCTGAAAGCACCTCCATAGTTTAGGAAATCGGTCAACCTATGTATTTATTGAGCACCAGCTGTATGTAGGTCACTGTATTCTACAATAAAACAATGGTTACTTTCAAAAAATGCCAACTATTCATGAAATATTTACTGAATGTCCACTAGGTACCTACAAGTTCATATAAATACTGAACAGACCAACATCCCTCCCCGCTACAGCCTACTTTCTTACAGGCTTTCTGGCAATGTGTAGTGATTATAACAAAGTAATTTGGGTGTGTTAGAAGTAGAGCAGAGTAAGATACAAGTGGGAGCTAGATTTGCCTTATGGAAAAATGTGACATTGAAACACCAGAACAAGGAACACCAGGAGGGAGGAAGGTAGTCATGCAGTAAAAGGGAAGAGTCTTTTGATCAGAGACAGCCACTCCCTTGTATGTTGGCAATAGTATGAGAGATTGCCTGGCATGTGAGCAAAATGGGAAGGGCAAGAGTATGACTGAAATGCAGGATACAATGAAAAAGTAGAGACCAATAAAAATAAATTAAAAAAGAAAGCAGTGGAACGTAAGTTAATAAAGGTCATAATCACATAAACATACAGATCTTGTGTGCTCTGAATCTGAATGGAATAGAGCACCACTGCAAGATTTTAAGGCAGAGAAGTAACATCATCTTGTGTTTTAGAAAGATTATTCTAATTTCACAGTGAAGGGCAGTCCACAGGAAACCGCCATTCTGTAAACTCAGACAGGTCCTGTGGAATGTCCATGGGCTATCAACACAGCATCCGGGGCATCTACACATTAAGGGAACAATGCAGCACTTTAAACATGAGACTGCTCTCTTCCTGACCACTCCACAGCCCTGAGATGTTGCAATTTAGACCTTGGTTTGGTTTTGCAAACCAGTCAGAAAGCTAGTCTCTTTCTGGGGTCATAAATGAGACCTACTGAGGACACTCTTGACACCCACTGCAATGTATTCTACACTCCAAAGCCAAAGAGAAGACTTTTCAGACACTCACATCAGCCATCCTCCTCCTATCTTGAACCAAGAGAGGCACGCTTACTTTACCTTCACACTGAGGGGTCATCATTCCTCATCATGTTGCTAAAATGCCCAGAGCGGTGACGCACACCTGTAATCCCAGCACTTGGGAGGCTGAGACAGGAGGATCGCAAGTTCAAAGCCAGCCTCAGCAACTTAGCGAGGCCCTAAGCAACTCAGTTAGACCCTGTCTCTAAAGAAAATACAAAATAGGGCTGGGGATGTGGCTCAGTGGTCGAGTGCCCCTGGGTTCAATCCCCAGTACCAAAAAAAGAAAAAAAAAGAAAGAAAGAAAGAAAAAGATCACCAAGAAGCTTCAGGTTGCCAAGACCAACCTGCATCCTGCCCTGTTTTACCAGTCTCGCTTTCAGCACCTTTTGCCACAGCAGACCATTCCTTTCCCCTTTCTTCACACTTAATTATTTCATTACACTGATATTATCTAACTTCTTCTTTTTCTTTTTTTTTTTTTTTGCTGTATTCAGCCAGTCATCTTCTCATTCCCATGCCCTTCCCATGTGACCTTTCCTAAGTTCATGACATTTATAACACACCATCTATACTGATGCTTCCTATCTCTTCCCAGGAGTATCAATGCCATAGACCCAAGGGCCAACCTGATACCGATGTGAATATTAAGGATTTCAAAATTCTTAATACCTAGTTCCCCAAACCCTTTCCTTCTAACATTTTAATGAATAACTCGATCATTTGCAAAATTTGTTAAAAATCTAAAGCAGGGCTGGAGTTGTGGCTCAGTGGTCGAGCACTTGCCTAGCATATGTGAGGCACTGGGTTTGATTCTCAGCACCACATAAAAATATATTAAATAAAGTTCCAGAAACATCAACAACAACAACAACAACAAAAATCTAAAGCAGACCTTATGTTTGTGCTTCTTCCCTTATGCCTAATACCCAGACCACCAGCAAATCCATTTTCCCAAATCCATCTACAATACCACTATCCTCTCTAGTCATCATTATTTCTCACCCAGACTGTTTTGTACTCAGACTAAGCCCTGAGCTGGTCTTTTTGTGCATCCCCTTTTGCTCCATATACAAGATGGTCATGGGAACTTTGTGACCTTTTCTTTCTAAATTTATTTCTTTATAAGAAAGTAATCCAGCGACAGGAATGCTTGTTTGATATTGAATAAATAAACTATTTCTTATAAAAAGGATTTTGATGATCTTGCTCTAATAAAGGATTTGAAGAGCAAGATTATATGAGGACCATATGAAGTTGAACCAGTCTTTGAGATTTGCATTTTGCCTTAAGCAAATACCTGTATATAAAGTGAGGCTCACATATGGACGATTTCTTTGGGGCCAAAAAACCTGAGAATAAATTCAAACCAGAAAGATTCTCCAGAAAGGATGTACAGATTGAGGGGGAGACATACTGCAGAATGAGAAAAAGGCAAATGATAAAGTATACTGTAAGCACAGTGAGTGTTCAACAGTTATTTGTTATTTATGATGAAAGGGCTTTCCAATGGGATCAATGCAATGCTTGGTACTGGCATTTTTTCTCATTTTTCCAGATTTGACAGAAATAAAGGAGACATCAAAAGAAAAGTTTGCATGAATTCTGTTGAACTGAAGAGGGTAGATGGACATCTCTGTAGAAAAATGACACTAGCCCTGGTCATCCATCTCACAAATGTGTGTCATTAATCCAGCGGAGACAGTGAGAAACAGCATGGATCAAACCAAATCTGAGGTAAAGTAGAAAACCTGCTGGGCAGAGCGTTAAAGAATCTGGGTTACAGAGGGATCCCTGGTTAATGGACAGTGTGACCTTGAGCAAGTCTTTGAGCCTCTCACTGCTTGTGAGGTAGATGGACTCTATCAATTTTAAAGTCCTTAGAGTTTGTATCTTCTGCAATTTATAGTTCTCATCTTACAATCAGAAAGTCAACAGATGCTGCTCTGAATGTGGTAGATTAGTAGAATTATTCTCATACAAAGAGGGCACAAGGCCATTATACATGTAAGAGAAATAGCCATTACAAATGTCCCCTCACAGAGTATTTTGAATCACTGACTGATTATATCTCTAAAGTTCCATTTGGTTACATGAGTTTACACTTTTGGAACTTACCAAGGGTTCTTTGCTTGAAGACAAAGAGACGCCAATTCTTCATTATAGACAGTAAGATGTTAGAAAATTTATTGCAGGCCATAAAATGCCTTATGTATATGTGTTATATGTGAAATCCAAGAGTACAGGATTGTCAGATTGTATTTTTAAAAAA
The DNA here is from genome assembly GCA_020662805.1 of Glaucomys volans. NCBI lineage: Eukaryota > Metazoa > Chordata > Mammalia > Rodentia > Sciuridae > Glaucomys > Glaucomys volans. The sequence continues at coordinate 233,415 of JAJEJO010005233.1, forward strand.
CCACATACCAGAAGAAAATAAAGATTATCAGCTTAGAAAGTACCTCAGGTTATGTGATAGATTAAATTTACTATAATTTAGAATAAAATTTTTAAAACCCAAGGGATTCACAACATTCAAGAACAAAGTTCAAATACTAACTTAGGCAATGCATGCAGCTCACAGTTTGGGTGACAATTTAAACCAAGTTTTACAGCTCAGCAGAATAATAATAATCTCTAAACAACAGAAATGTAGAGTCTGAGAGAGGACATCTTTCATGGAACACTCTGGAAGAAAGAACCAGTAGCTAAAGGAACAGTGCATATCAGAGCAGAAAGTGGGGTCACCTCACAGAAGAAACTACCCTCATCAAAGTCAAACCCTTGGATAATATGGTAAATAGCAAAAATTGAAACAGTTTCCATTGATTTAGAGCCTCCTACATTGCAGGCCCTGTGTGAGATGCTTTACATTTCCTGTTCATTTCATCCTCCTCTTAGCAAATCTAGGGATTAAGTAGTTGCCATTTTGTAGTTGAAGAAACTGAAACTAAAAGAAATTTGGTAATTTTCAATGATAACAAAGGTAATATGAAGCAAATTGAAGAATAAAACTGATATCCATCCAAATACAAAACCAACGCTATTTCAATCACTTTAACATAAATGGCCTGAATATCAGTATTCTGAGAAGTCGTCTAAGAGAATCGAGTGATAAATAGTTGTATCACAAAGCACAATATTCATAAAGGAATTCTTGAAGCAAAGGTGATTTACGAAGACTTAAGAATGGAAACCCATTCCTTCTGTAATGCTGGAGCACTGAATTGCAACTTTTTTATCTGAGAGGAAGAAAGCACTGATGTATAAACTCCAAATTACACAGTAATCAAATGAAATGGTTTAGGACACATTTTTAGATTTAAATAAAAGTGTAGGGATATTTTATTTGAAATTTTAAACACCATCCACCTGGTTAAAAAAAAAAGAAAAAGCTTTATGTAATTCCATAAAATGACTAAGTACCATTTTAGACTTCAATTTTTTTTTTTCTAAATTAGAAATTTACTGAACTCATATCTTATGTAGGAGATAATGTGTTTGGTGTTTACAACCCTCACTTGTTAATAATGAAAAGGGACATTTCAGTCATCCAATGAAAATTGATAAAATATCACCAAAATGACCTGTTGATAAGAGAAAGTTGAGTGTATTGCCTGCCATGGTGAGGAAGATCACTCCCTGACATAATCATGCTGGAGTTCCAGAAGGGAATGGTAAAGTTGGGATATTTGTGAGATTTGAGTCTGGTTTAAGGAAATGTATTCTATTAGGATTAGGTAAGCCTCAATATCTAATAATTTAGGAATGGTTTCTAAGGCAAGTCACATTTTTAAGGTATGGCTTAGAAAGAGGGTCTTCAGAAGTCAACTGGCCCCAGGCTCTATTGAAAAGATGAACAATCTATTGTTATTTAAATGGACTATGGAAGTTTCCAAGGAGCAGGAACAGTAGTTTTTTTGTAACTTTTCTCTTCCTGAAATAGTAAAGCCATGCCAATACAGAAAGAAGCTTGGGTAGGTATAGATGATTTTTGTTCCAGAATCATGAAAATAGAAATTTATTTGTCAGTCATCTAATTTGATCAAAGAAAAAAATTCTTCATTATAATTAGTTTACAATTAATTGTTGCATAGTTTTAGAAAACCTTTGAAGAATATTTTTCATGAAGAGTGACTGAGAATTTTTGTGGTCACAGAAGTTTTCTTTAAGTTCTGCTCTTGATTATCAATAATTGCTAGCATTTATGGAAGTTTTTGTGATATTTAAACATGAGTTTCACTTTCTTATCTGAAAACACTATTTCATGAAGCAACAGTTTTGTGAAAAAAGCTCGTCTATGGATATATACTAAATTCGCCGATTTTAATCCTTTCTTCTACAACTAAACTGGTAAGAATGCAAAAGGCATACAGAATTTAGAAAACAATTATAAATATATTGTGCATCAAATGGATTGAGCAGACTTTCCTTCAATTAATCTCCAACCTTGATTGAAAATAATATTAAAAGGTTAATATGGTAATAACTATAAAAGATGTATTATAACACTGCAGAGGTAAAGAAAATGGAATTATTACTTCTTATTACTTAGTTAGTGGCAATAGTAGAGGGGTATTTGAGCTGATCTTGAAGGAAGCAAAGGACATTTCTAAATGAGAGAATGTAAGGACTCACAGGCTGAGTCTGGAGCATAATGAATTAGAAAGTCGAGTGGGATGGGAAGCTCAGCCTGTCTAAAGTTTACTCTCATGTATTTTCCCCTCATATTTAGTTCTTTTTCTTGGCCAGAACAATGAAACTTCTAAAAGAGCAATTCTCTTCATTCTGTTAACCTTTCACTTAGCTTTAATGGCGATGGAAAACCCAAGTAAAAATTTAAATGTGTTTTCTTGATGACATTTAACAAAATTATAAATAATTACATGTGAGTGACACCTGTCTTTTCCAACATAGATCATATTTGTGTCTCTGGTATCTGATATAGTGTCAAGTGCATGGATTTAATGGCTTAAATGACAATATGAAAGAGATGAGTTAATTTGGTCGGTTCTGTAATGAAATGTTGTTTATGTCCTAAGAAATAAACACTTTGGTAAATTTCCACTTGGTCATATCTAGATCTCTGAACAATTTCTTGTGAGGAATCTGAAGTCATTTTTTTCAAATGCTAAAATCTATTCCCAGTTATACAATTCAATAAAGGCATCTGAGAGCCTTGTGTGAAATCACACGTTTTTATTTGTATTAGCATAGCACACTGTGAGTCACTTCCATAACTTTACTTCTTAGCTCTTTTCCTTTGTTGTTGCTCTTATAAAATGTTTTTTTTTTTCTGTTATATTTTGTTATTCTTTTCCTCAGAAACTAAGTGCTTCACTCAAGGATGAAAACCTTGGCCTTTGCATAAAAGCACCGGCTCTCCACAGGGAATGTACTTATTCCAGGAAGGACAGAAAAGTGATTTAGGAGAGAAAGAAGATTTTCATAGTAAATGCTAAGTCTTCACTTTTAAGTCTTGATGTTCTTTTTTGGACCTCTTACCTGTCAGATGTCCATCTATGACCTTTATATGAGAGTTACATGTATGTATCCATCTATGACCTTCATATAAGAGTTAACTTGAAATTCTATGTCTTCAAATTCTACATCACCAATTATCTTGGATGCATTGCTTCTCTTGGACTCCTTTGTCATTCAGTCTGGCAGGAATTATCTCTGTGATGCCAGATGTGAGGTACATAGGCCACCATTCCTCACTCCCAGGTCCTTGGTACTCTCCCCAGGTATTGTGATTCTCTCGACTACATAAGGGTGGGCGCAGTCTCAGAAACCTCTACAAGTCATGCAGCTCCAATAGTACTAGCTTAATAGATTAATCTCTTTGTTATTCTTAAGTTTTCCTAGTGTTCCGTCTTTTCTCCATTGCAAATGGGAAATCAGTTTGTGGGTTATGACAGGGCACTGGTGGGGTAGAGATTTCACCTCTAAGACCTCAATGGGAGGTCATATACTATCAGAACCTGATTAACTGATCCCATCCACTAATTAGTTCAGGGCCCTTCTCATCTCTCTTACTGCTTTCAAGATAATAATAAACTACAAGTTGGGTTCCCACTCTGTTAAAGAAAAAAACAAATGGCTGGATATCAACAGAGGAAAAATTAGAAATCCGTATTATAATCATCTTTTTAGCCATGTTGTTATACATTTGCTTCCTTAATCAGGGGATTTATGAAAATGTATTTGGAATTTTGTGCTATTTGGTTTTCTTAAATAATATTAACAGAGTATCATTTTTGCAAGTTGGGAAAATGTCTTCACTCTGTGTATCTATGTATGTAAAGTAAGAGTAAGTATTATTTTAACAGTCCATAAGTAACTCACCGAAAAATGTGTTCTTTTCTTGTGTCTTAACAAGTTAATAAGCAGTGATAATCCAAACAAACAATTGGACTTAATTCTGTCATGATCATATGACCAGGCACAATTTAAAAATCATCCAGGTGCCATCGTGTTTCCAGAAAATTATCGTTTGTTTAGAGGCAGAATGTGGTAATTTGTTCCAGTAGAAATTCATCTGAAAGAAACAATAAAAATAACATTTACTGCTTTTGAAAGTTATGTTTTTAACGTGTTCTACTCTTGCATGTATATTTTAATGCAACTATTCTCACAAACAGGGAGAACAGAAGGAATGAGCTAGCTTGCAGGGAGGGGAGACCTACTACTTTATGTCAAGAGTCCACTGACCAGACATAGTATGCCTCCCTGCAAGAGAGGAAGGTTGAAGCCTTCACATTCCAAACTCGGGCATTTCTTGAATACTTGTGACACACATTTAGAATAACATAAAATAAAAAAGTAACAGGAAATGTATCAATTATGTCATTTGCAGTGGTAATCTTAGCATTTGAAGGAATGACTGCAAGTCATAGCAATGACTAGGACTTATTGGCACAGGACGTCAAAGGAAGACATGATTTCATTCCAGATGCATTCTTTAGTCAACTCCAACTGCAGTATTTACATTCAAGATTCATAAGATTGATTAAATTTAGTTTTAAGCATCTTTGTATAAATAATATAGTCAAAGCTTGCTGACTTTGATTCAATTATATCCACTTTTGACAGAGTAATTTGTATCAGATTTAATTCTAATGATCTGCTAAAGCTATAGTTTCTTTTGTCTTCCTAATTGTGATGGAGTTATTTAACAGAGTGAAGCTATTGTCATTTTCTCTTCACCTTTATACAAAATGAGTATTCAGTTTCAATTTATTCACACCGGAGAATAGAATACCAACTAATTACTATTCATTGTGTTGGGGAAGAATCCAATTAGGTGGTTCATGTGAAAGAAGAAGAAAAAAAAAACTTCTAACCATTTACTTTCTAAATATTCACGCATACTAATAAGTGATCTTAACCAGAGGAATTCTTGTTTATAAAAAGGTTATAACTTGTCCTATCATCTTGTGGACTGCTTTATAGACGTCTCTTCCTGACATAGCAACTAAAATTCATCCTGCTACAAACTTTTGATGCTGAATGGGGCATTGCTTTTACATCAGTTTTAAATGGGAATAAAATTCTAGGTGAGATGTCTTATCAGCTCTCTTGGTCCCCTTAAACATTCACAGACATTTTGAATTATATTTTTATATTGTGTGCTTGTACATATAAGTAACAATGAATCCCACTACTATGTATAATTATAATACACCAATAAAAATGAATAATTGAAATGGGGGAAGAAAGAAAATCCATGGCAAATCTATTTTCTTGAGGTCAACCCCCTCCAGAATATGCCACACAATTGCTCTGTATTTTGGATTAGTCTCCTTTTCAACACTTGACCAAAATACCCTATAAGAACAACTTAAAAGAGAAAAGATGTATTTTGGCTCTTGATTTCAGAGGGGATTCAATCTCTGGTCAGCTGTCTCTGTTGCTTTAACCTAGACAAGGCAGAGCATCTTGGTGGAAGGGCATGGTAGAGGAAAGCTGCTCAACTCATGGCAGCCATGAAGCAGAGAGAGAGAAAGGCAGAGAAAGAAAGGGGCCGAAGAGAAGATAAACTACTCCAGGCCCCAGGAACCTACCTCTCCCAACAAGGTCCCACCTCCCAGTAGTCTATACAACCATCAATACATCAATCCACTGATGAGATCAGAGTCCTCATGATTACTTCCCAAAAGCTCCACCTCTAAATGTGAGACTTTGGGGAACATTCCAGGTCCAAACCATAACATGCTTCCATAACTATTCTTAGTTCTACTGAATAACTGTGCAAAAATGAGATGCCCTTAAAATTGGTGTGAGAAGCATGAAGGATATACTATTAAGGTTAATAATGTACTAAGGATGTGTTCATGTCCTGAGGAACTGTTGGAAAGGCATGTGTTTGCAGATTTTACCCTGTGATAGTCAAGGGAGGTTATTTTTCATTTCCTGTTAACCCTTTCTCTTTGACTAGCAAGCCCTTCATGTTCACTCTGCCTTGCTCTGGTTGCTCACAATCCCTAGTCAGGGCCACACTATACTAAGTGCCTTCCCTGTGTTCAGAATCTATTCCTTCAGATGAGCTCTACGAAATAGATCCTTCAAGTAGTAAGGGACCTTTCAGTTTCTCTTCATCTAACATGCTATCCCATGGAGTGATTTTATGACAGTTACCCCAGGGATTTCTCTTATTCTATCTGATAACTTTATTTATCTAATAAAAGAAGCCACATACTTCAAGTATATGGAGGCAAAATAATGCTCACATTTTCTTTTTAGGTTTAGTCATTGATCCTTTTGGGATTAGAAAACATGTCCAAATTTTCTATTACATAACAATCCATTAAAAGTTTACAATTCTTTTCATGTTTCCACATTAACCTATCAAGACCTAATTTTTCATTTCTGTGAATATTGCAATGAAATTGACATTAGTGCATGAAAACTACATTGGAAATTATAATCTAGAGTTCATATATTATTATATTGATATTATAATGATTACATTATAATATAGTTATATTATTATAAAATTATATACATTAAAGTGTCAGCTCTTCCCAACTTAATATATAGCACACAGTCTCAGTCAAAATCCCAGAAAATTATTTTATGTATATCAAAAAATTGATTCTAACATTTATCTAGGTAAGAAGAACCAACACAAAACTGAAAAGAAGAAATTGAGAGAGTTTGCACTCCCTGACTTTAATACTTACTATAAAGCTATAGTGATCAAAAAATGGGGTATTGAGGGGCTGGGGATATAGCTCAGTTGGTAGATTGCTTGCCTGACAAGCACAAGGTTATGAGTTCAATCCCCAGCCCTGCAAAAAAAAAAAAAAAAAAAAAAAAAGAAAAATAAATAGGGTATTGGGGAAAGGAAAGAAAAATAGGTCAATGAAGTAGAACAGAGAGTCCAGAGATATACTCACAAAAATATATTCAATGGATCTCTGACAAAGAAGCAATTCAGTGGAAACAGGATATTGTTCAATGAATAATGCTCATCATCATTTATGTTTCTCTAACAAAAGTCCTGAAACTGGATATTATAGTTTTGATGTGGAATGTGCCTCAAAGGCTTGTGTGTTGAAGGGTTGTGCTGTAGCTGGATGTGGTAGAAACTAGGAGATAGAGTCTAGTGGAGTAGTAGGTTACTGGAGCACGCCTTTAAGGGATATGTTTTGTCCTTCACTCCTTCCTCTCTCTGGAATCCTTCTCTGTCTTTCTCTCTCTCTCTCTCTCTCTCTCTCTCTCTCTCTCTCTCTCTTTCCCTCCCCCCTTTCCTTCCCTCCCTCCCTTCTTTCTGAGTCACAATGAGGTAAGCAGTTTACCTCCACCATGCCCTTCTGCTGTGATGTTATGACTCGCCATAGGCCCAGAAACAATGGAGTCAACTAACCTTGAACTGAACTGAAACCATAAGCCAAAATGAATCATTTCCTCCTTTAAGTTGATTTTCTCATGGAGATGGACTAACACAGGGGGTGATTTATGAAAGACAGAAATTTTTTTTTTACATATCTGGAGGCTAGGAAGCCAAAGATCAAGGCATTAGCAGACTCAATGTCTGATGAAGGTTCATTACTCATTGGTGACACCACCTAGGTGTCCTCATATGGAAGGAACAGGTGACAGAAACAGGGCTCAAACAGGGCTTAACAATGTGTCCTCACATGGTAGAAGAACAAAAGAGAGCTGACCTATTCCTTCAAGAATGTTTATGAGGGTCTTAATCCCATCCATGAAGTCTTCCTTAGGATTAATCACCTCCTAAAGATCTCACCCCTTATGCTAGCATATTGACTATTAAGTTTCAATAAATGAATATTGGGGACACATTCAAATTATAACACTGCTAGAGCAACCAGATATCCATATGTAAAAACAGTGAACCTAGACACTGATTTTTCACATTTCAAACAATAACTCAGAATGCATCATACACCTAAATGCAAAATGAAAAACTACAAAAATTCTAGAAGATAACACAGAAGAAAATCTAGATGAGCATGGGTTTGGTAAAGCATTTTTAGATATAACAACAGCACAACCATAAGATCAAAAATAGACAAATTGAATATCATTAAAATAAAAAATATCTGCTTTTTTTTTGAAAGATTATGGTAGAAGAATGAGAAGACAGCCCACAGACTGAGAGAAAGTATTTGTACAGCTGTGTCTGACAAAGGACATGTTTCCAAACTACATAAAGAGTTATTAAAGCTTAACAGTAAGAAAACAAACAACCCAATTAAAAATGGGTAAAATATCTGAACAGACACCTCACCAAAGAAAATAAACAGATGGCAAACATGTGAAAAGATGATCATGACATATGATATCATAAGGGAATTAGAAATTAAAACAACAGTGAGAAACAGGAACCCTCATTCACTGTTAGCAGGTGGGCAAAATAGTATACCTACTTTGGAATACAGTTTTTTAAATAAAATTAAGCATGTCTTACCATATCACCTGGCAATTGTGCTCCTCGGTGTTTACCTAAATGAATTAGAAACTTAGAATTACATCAAAGCCTGCACATGAATTTTTATAGCAGCTGTATTCACAACTGCCAAACTTGGAAGCAACAAGATGCCTTTCAATAACTGAATGGGAAAAAAAAAAAACCCTAAATATCGAGACTTAAAATCAGCATGCTATAGTGATGCAGCCACATCAATGTTAATAGCAGCCCAATTCACTATAGCTAGAATGTGGAACCAACCTAGATGCCCTTCAATAGATGAATGGATAAAGAAACTGTGACATATATACACAATGGAATATTATTCAGCCATAAAGAATAATAAAATTATGGCATTTGCAGGTAAATGGATGGAGTTGGAGAATATCATGTTAAGAGAAATAAGCCAATCCCAAGAAACCAAAGGCTGAATGAGTTCTCTGATAAGTGGTTGATGACACATAACAGGGGTGGGAGGAGGTAGGGGAACAATGGAGAAAGGATGGATTGTATAGAGGAAAATGAGGGGTGGGGAGGGGGCAGGGAAGGAAAGATAATAGAATGAGATAAACATCATTACCCTATGTATATGTATGAATACTCAAATTGTATGATTCTACTTTGTGTACAACCAGAGAAATGATAGTTGTACTCCATTTGTGTACAATGAACTAAAATTTAAAGAAATATATTGAGACAATGGAATATTTTTCAGTGATAAAAACAAATAAGCTATCAAGTCAGAAAAAGACATGGAGGAAACTTTAAAGCATAATCTTTAGTAAAAGAAGTCAGTCTGGAAGGCTACATACTTTGTGATTCGAACAACATGATATTATGGAAAAAACAAAAATATAAATATAACAAATAGATCACTGGTGGCCAGGGGTTAGGAGGGAGGGAAAGTAAATAAGTGGAACCTGGGAGTTTTAGGGCACTGGAATTATTATGCTTGATACCATAATGATGGATACATGATATTATATATGCATCAAAACCCATAGAATTGTACATCACAAAGAGTGAACCCTAATGTAAACTATCACTTTAATCAATGGTAATGTATCATTACTGTTTCAACTGTAAAGTGCACCACATTGATGCCAGACCTTAATAACATCAGAACTCTGTACTTTCTGCTCAATTTTTCTATAAACCTAAAACAGCTCTGACAAATCAAGTATATCAATAAAAAATGAAATAACAAAAAAAACATGGAAAAAGAGCCATGAAGCAGAGTATAATATAAATACAAATAACTGAAAGATGCTAGAAAATGACTGCATTATTTTGAAAACTAGTAAATACAGGAAGGAAATTAAACATTTATTCTGCTTTTTTTATATGAGCTGTATTACATTTGAAGAGGGGAAATTTTTCTTTATGGAAATGTATTAGCTGATACGTGGTGCAAAATGAAGAATATCACCATTTTGTTACTCCCTAATAAATTAATGAATCTAAAATATGATCATCAATTACTGATTAAGATCAGAAAAAGAGAAAACCAGACTTAGGAATCTCATGATGAAAGTATACAACCCTGTCCATTAGAGTTAACCAACACCCAACTAACTAACTAACTCTGCAACAAATGAATAAATTCCTGAATTTGATTAAAGCTTTAGATCAAATATCAACCTATGAGTATTTCATGGTGCAGAAAAACCTGCAAAAAATTACACAGGCATATAATTTAAACTCAAATTCACACTTAAAAACCCTATAGTTTCTAAAATTATAGATAGATAGATATAGATAGATAGATAGATAGATAGATAGATAGATAGATAGATGATAGATAGATAGATGATAGATAGAGACAGGAGGGGAGAGTAAAAAAAGACAGAGGTTAATCAGAGTTTAAAAGAGGCTTAAAACTAAATATAGTGGAATTCTTGAATAGGTCCTAGATTAACAGAAAAATTTGGTGAAGTTCAAATAAAGTCTGAGGGTACTTTATAGTGTTGTAGCAATGTTAATTTCTTGCTGTTGATATATTGTGGTTATGTAAGATGCTAATATAAGAAAAATTATTAAGGGACATACAGAAATCCTCTGTTCTATCTTTGCTGCTTTTCTGTATATTTAGAAATATTTTAAAATAAGAAGTATGCCTTGGGAAAGATGAAAGACATATCAGGGAATATATGAACATTATTTCTGATTATAATGCAAATGCAAACAAACAGGTTGCAAAAACCAACAAAACTTCTAAGGCAATTGAGGACATCAGAACAGTGATTGACTATTTAGCAATGTTAGCAATAATAATTATTGATAATTGAGGTGCCATAATTGTACAAGGATTATGTTTTCAAAGACTTTTGTTTAAAAGATACTTATTAAATATTTCAGGATGTCATGATATAATGTCTGATAATTCCTTAAAAATAATCTGGCTAGGGATGCAGATGAGGTAACAAATTAAAAAGAAGAAAGAATGATTGCTGTGAACCAATTATTGTTTAAGTAAATGTTAAGGTGAAGGTATTGTTGAGAATGTGCATTGAAGGTATTATTGAGGTATTGTTGTGAAATGTTATGTGTGAAGGTTTTGTTAGGAACTTGACATATATTTCCATATCTAAACCTCATAACAGTGTTGCAAGATAGGCATTTTATAGTTGAAAAATTCAATTGTCGGAGTGGTTAGCTATCTCTCCTTTAGACAGAAAACTATTAAGTAAAGGAGCCAACCTTACAATCCAGATTTGTGGGTCCCTGAAGCTAGTGTCCTTGCTTGTGCAAACAATTTCTTATTGTTTCAGGCCACAGGTGAGAGGCAGTTCCTGGGTACCACAGACTCACACAGTTTGTGCTATGTCATGTGATTACTAACACTACTTTATCCATTAGTGTTATTTTTTAGCAACAGTGATGGTTTGCACCCCTGTTATGTTTAACCACCTTTCCACGGCTCATACTCAAAAATGGTAATGGACTGAGGTCAGGATTGTAGTTGTGGTTTTTATTCTTATTATATGTTTTTCATTTTCTGAAACCAATATGTGATTAGAATACGTGAGATGATGATGGTGATGGTGATGATGATGAAGAGGAGGAGGATGCCTAAGTTGATAAGACCATGTCCTAATGAGCTGGCCATCCAGATGGAAGTAAGAAAAAGGATATTCTCCCTGAATCACATATTCCAGGAAAAAGCAAAATTTGTTTGCGTTTGTGATAGACAAATCTCATTCAGCAAATTGCCACATAACAAGCTATCGGGATGGAGATACAAGCTGTAGTGCTCATCCTATGGGACATTTTGATTCTACCTTAAAAGTCAGTGTTCCTTATTATAATTATTAGACTATATTTGTGGCTGATTCAAGAATTCTGCAGAACACAGTATATTTTGAAATTAACTATCAGTAGTGTTAGATATAATTAATACTAAGATACATTACCATTATAGTTGGATATGCCATTATATTTTCATATTGTTCCTTAAATAGTAATAGAATTAAATAAATAGTTAAAAAATATCCAGTTCTTTTCCAAATACTGTGGCTTGATGTGAGTATTCTTATTTTAGTCTGACAACAACTGGTTGAGAAAAAGAATTATTGGCTTCATTTCATGAGTTAAAAAAAATGCATAGAAATTATAACCATTGTAGAAGGTCAAGCAGCTGGATCAGCCCAGATTGTTGTGTTTTCAAGAGATTGCTTTTTCTGGTATAAGAAACTGCTATTGCTGCCTTGAGAGGAGACATTTCCTTGGCAGAAATACCCTGTGTCACTGCTGTCATTTTAATTGCATATGGAGAATGGTCCAAACACAGCCACACCCTCTGGGGAATGAGGTGCATTGTCCTATAGGCAGTTTGGTGGCTTTTAAGAAAATTCAATCTGTGATGTCTCTTTTCTCCTACTTTGGGATTAGAAGTGATATCAGTCAAAGGTATGGCAGAAGTTTGGCAGAAGTTCTGCCAAAAAGATATCAACAGACAACAGAAAAGGAAGAAAAGAAAATATCTGGATTTCTCTTATATAAGCAGGTATTTATAACCTCTATTATCCATGCTGCAAGGAGCTATGCAAAGTGTTACTTCAGGTTGTGAAATTAGTCAAATATTTGTATAGGCAGTATAGATTATGCATTGCTGTATGCGTGCACACACACATGGGTGGTCATGGGTGTGATTACCAGACTGGAATGGCTGCAAATTCTTTGTCACTCCACCCATTGAGTGATGGCTTCCATGTGGTTTCTCCTGAGTGTGACTAGGTTCTGTGACTGGTCTGATCAACAGAACACAACACGAGTGATGCTGTGGCAGAAAGATCTTCTAGCCCAGCCTGTTTGTCTCAGGAAGTGCTCACTCCTAGAACACTTGCTCTGGAGGAAGTCAACTGTTATGTTGGAAATCTAATGACCCTAAGACTTCCATGCTATGGCAGAATGCAGGAAGAGGCCCTAGAATATAAGATGCCAGGTAGAGGAAAAGGCCAAAGACTACTGCAGTGCTGGATATGTGAGTGAAGATTCCATCTTGAAACTCAGTCCTCTTACCTGGGAACTCCTACTGAGATCATGGGAATCAGAGTCAACTCACCTGGACAAAACCTTCTAAATTCCTAGAGCATGAAACAGAAAATGTTTTTTTTCAGTCACTCCGTCTTGGGGTAGTTTCTTTTGCAATAATAAAATAATGAGATAATCAAATTTGTTTGAAAAAAATAACAGGTAATCTTTCCATATCATTAGCAAAAATGAAGCCAGGAGGGACACTTTGACTGGAAAATAGGGAGTGAGCAACCTTTTTCAATGTGGAAATCCTCATTAATTATAGTTAAAATCTAATCTTAGGAATTTATGATTAATTCCCTACACTTAATGGTTTAAAATAAAGATGGTTAGGGATTAATTTTATAGTGTTGGTGAAAGATAGTAATTTTTTCAAAAGATTAAGAACCTGTGATTGGTACTTTTCTACTAATTAGATTAGTAATATAGTAAGGGAAAACATCTCTCCTGTTGGAAAAGATTATAAATATCTAAGAGGAATTTGGACTATAAGAGAAATCCCCATTCTTGTAACAAATGTGACACAGAAGTTAGAATAATACATGTTTCAAAGATATAGAATCTTTGTCCTCAGGGAAGCATAAAAACATAGGACCTATAAAAGACCAAATTTTTCATATTATTGGTTATTAATCACCAATTTGGAGCTCATTTTGTGTAATTTTGAAGACTAAATGGATAAATTTACTTTTGTTCCCCTTCAACAACTCTATTAAAATAATGATTAATTTTTTTTTCTAAAACATCATAAACTCACAACAAAATGGGACAGAAGACAAGAGCAACAAAACATTGGAACCTGAGAAACAAAATCTAAGCAGACACACTCTGATTTACATTGCTGGTTCCCCACAAAGAACTGTGGCCTCAGGTGTGTTTATAACAGGGAATGAAGGTGAGACTGAAAATAGTCGGTTTATGATGTAGTTAGATCTCCTGGGACCCTCTCCCCTACATTTATATAAAACAAGATATTTATTCTCTGCAGAGGGTCACATAGATGATCCCAGGGTTGGGTAACATATTGATAGCAGGGACACTCTACCAGCAACAGGGCAGTAACTGAATATCCAAGCTCTAATCCTATTTTATTCCTTTGCATAGCTTTTAGATAAGGCAGATAGGTTATTTCCACCATAAAAGGAAATTAAAATATTCTTCTCCAAGAAATCTGATCAATCCTAGCAGGTAATTTAAAATTACTGGTATCAGAGGCTCCTCCAAGGAACAGGCTAAGTCAGCTTTGCATTACACTAACAAACACTTGAGATAATTTATAAGAAGGAAAGGTCTATTTTGGCTCATGGTTTTAGAAATCTCAGTCTATGGTCGCTTGGCTGCATTGATTTGGGACCCAGCAATATATCATGGTAGTAGCTTGGGTAGAGGAAGTTGCCCACCTCATAGCAGCTGGAAAGCAAAGAGACCGATGGAGAAACCCCAATATCCCCTTCAAGGTCACTCCTCCAGTGACCTAAAACTTCCTCCCACAGGGGCCACCTGTTAAAGGTTTGAACATCTCCCAGTTGTGCCACTGACTGGCAGCCAGGTCTTTAGCATATGGACCTTTGTGGGACACTAACACGAACACTAACCTCGCAAATCCCCTTGGAGCAAAGTTCAGAGTGGCTAACCTCACACATAAAGACTTCAGCTGTTTTCATTGCCCACTCTTAAATCTGAGCAAACAACCCAGGTTCATCAGGCTCAAGTTATCTAAATGAAGCTTCTAATGTGATAAATAAAAACAAAATAAACAAAAGAAATGTTGGTATGGAGTCCCGACTGTCAACATGTCATCCAACCCTGAGGTCTATGTTACCCTCTGCAGAGAATACATATCCTGTCTTATAAAAAAGCAAGAAGGTAAGGGGAAATATGCAGAGAAGAAAACAATAAAGGAAAAATTTTTATTCATGTCTTCAGAGTTGTAAAAGAAAAAAATGCAGTTACAAAACAAGAGCAAGAATTTTATTTTTAGAAAAGAAATAAGGCAAAGAAGGCTCTTCAGGTGAGTTCACGGAAGACAGGCAGTGGAATAGAGAGAACCATGGTCAACATTTCAACAACCAGGGTGATAGACAATCCCAGAAACCCCAGGTTAAGGGTGAATGTGACCAACCCATCTTAATCCACAGCAGCAGAACCAGTGAAGAAACAGCATTTGTGTGGCAGAAGTAGCAGGAAGTGATGTGGATTCAAAGATGGAATCAAATAGGCTACATATTTCCTCCAAAGGAAGAGTGCTACAATGCATAGAAACTGAGCCTAAGAACTGTCAGCTGAAAGGGAAGACATCCCTACAGCCTCCAACTTGTGAGTGATTGCCAAAAACAATACCTACTGAGTCACAAAGATATCAGAGGGGCTGTGTTAGTCCCAGCATGTAACAGCAAATCTCTCAGGAAGAAAAAAGAAATTTTTAGAAGGGAAACCAAATTGAAAAGGGTAAGACAGAATATCCCTGTATGTAAGAAAGTTCAGGTTGCAGAGAGGGAAGATTCAGATACAGCAGATAGAAAAAGTACTGTAACAATGAAATGTCCATACAGCTTTCCAAGGTGAGAGCACCTCTTCCAAGGCAAAGCCTGGTGCACTCTGGGGAAACACTGGGCAGGGACAGAAAACCTTGCAGAGATTCAGGGGCCACTCCTGGGATCATAATTCAGTAACAAAGAGTTCAGGAACTTTATCAATAAACATGCAGTGAACTTTCTGTACATCCAAGACTGAACTAAACTCTTGAGACAATTCAAAACAAATATTTCTCAAAAGATTGCAGAGCATCTGGGCAGAGGCAGCATCTACACATATAACATT
Organism: Glaucomys volans; assembly: GCA_020662805.1. Lineage (NCBI taxonomy): Eukaryota > Metazoa > Chordata > Mammalia > Rodentia > Sciuridae > Glaucomys > Glaucomys volans. The sequence goes on from JAJEJO010005233.1 coordinate 249,291, forward strand.
ACTGACGTTAAGGGTCCCTGAATGGTTGGATTATTAGGTTAGGATTTACGTCAATGGTCATCAAGGTCTCAGTCAATTCTTCACACTAGTTCTGCTACTTACAAGTTGTTTGACTTTGGGACTTCCTTCAACCCCCTTGTCTGTAAACTGAGGACAACGATATAACCTTCTCACAGTTATTTTGTGAGGAATAAGTGAGATAAAACCTTAAAATCTGTAGTAAGCACTTAAGTGTTTGCTCATGTCATTATGATGGATGCAATCATCCAGTCACACAGTCATGGAACACACGTCATACATCTATCAGCCTCTACAACAGTGCATAAATTTCATTGCATCAGAGCAATGCAATGGAAGCACAGGGATAAACCCAGAAACCCAGAGACCCACACATAGTCCAAAAACCCAGAAGAGACAGTGGGTTTCACCTCTGCAATCTCACTACCTGCAATGGCATCTGAAACTTGGCACTCTGTGAATCCATGTTTCAATGGGAAGCTAGGAACTATCACCATCAAAAAAACAATTACAAGCCTATGTCCAATAATTAATATTTTTATATTTCCAGCTTCCTTATAGTCATTATATATTGGAAGATAAAGTTTTTTATTTTGTTTTCATTTTCTGCACAAATAAATCATGTGCATTTTTTAATTGTGCAAGATTTAGCATCATCCTCATTATTTGTTTCAAAAAGCTTTCCAATGAAAAATAAATTTATATAATTACAATTTTAAAAAATTAAAATAGTATTCTTAATATTAGTATACATGATGGTGTATTTACTCTAAGGTTAAGGAAAAATACTTATTGTATAAGTCATTGAAAATACCAAACAAGGAAAATGTTACAATTATATATTCATGTTCTTATTTAACATTCAATAATACATGAGTTAATCTTTTTTTTTTCTTTAAGGAAAGGATATGGAGCTTTTAGCAAAGAACTTTTTTTCTATATGAAGTAAATACACAATGTAAAATTAGAATGTGATATTCCTCTGATATGTGAGCAAAAATATGTTGCAGTAAGTTCATACTACATCAAACAAAGGTGTAAGTCTGCTAAGCAACCTAATGTTAGAATAGTATTCTAAACATTTTACTGATTCCATCTGAGCACTGACAGAATGAGAAAGGACACTACTGTCAAGAACCAATTCACTTGTCCTGGGCTTACAGCTGAGTACCAGCTAGGTCTGATGCCTTTTCTTTTAAAAACAAATGTTTAAGCCACCTTAGAAAAAAAAAGTATATTCATAAATCCTGCATAGTGTATTTGTTGTTCTTTTCTTGAACCACATAAGAATATTCCCGAAGAATATTCTCACAGTACAATATTCATTGTCATTCAACTATATCACCATACCCTGAAAAAATTAATGTACTACAGTGAGTCCTTAATAATTTGGAATAGCAAAAATACAGCATTGGGACAAGAATAGCATAAGCAACTGTTGTGCATAAATGCAATATGTTCATTTTTCATAGGTTTTATTTCCCCCACGGAGCACATAAACACCTTCCATAGGTCTTTGTCAGCTAGATTATTAATTTTGGTTTTAAATTCCAGTATGGTTTCCTGTACTCTTAAAAATGCTTGCCTTTGTTTCTGCATGTTCCCCTGGGAGGAGGTATTATGAATATGTTTTTCCAATAGAGTGTCCTTGACATTACACTTAGGGGAAGTGATTTTTCCTATTGATTTCTTTGATGCTCATTCCTCACGTGCCTTCTTCAAATACTCCTTTTGTGTTTCTGTTTTTCCTTTTCAATTACTTGAAGCCCTGTGATATCACAGAGTCACAGGAAATCTTTCCTTTGCTACCATTTTCAATTTTGTGATTTAATCTCAGAGTCAAAATGTAGCTTTCTCATTGAAGAAGTTTCTCATTTTATTATTAGTATGTGAGAACTCTTCCAGGCTGGTGAACACATTTACATGTAGTTAATGCTGAGGATGATCCCAGTGTATTTTCTATTTTTCTTGCAGTAGTAACACTGCTCATGATTCTTAAGTCTCCCTGCTTATGATATGATTGGAGAACACTTTGGACTTTTTTTTATAGGCTTTTTCCCTGAAAAGGGATTAATAGTGAAGAATGTAGCAATAGGGGTCTCTGGAGGCAAGGCCTGGCATTACCTTAGAGGTAATGTGGAACCCAGGCTCTTCCTCTATCTCCCTCCCAGAGAGGGGTCGAAACCACTTCCTGCAGTGACTGATTTCTGGTGTGAGAAATGTCAAATGGGTGGACCCCGACTTTCTCCCATGGTGCTTCATGGCAAAGCTAAGTGCGACTGGGCTGTCATTGTGCAAGGTTGTAGAAAGAACATCAGGAGGCTCTAAATGGCATCAGAGGGTCCAGAGTGCTAAAAGTGAGTCCAAGTCTGTATATAGCTACAGTCCAATTTGTAGTTTAGTTCTAAAAAGACATCATCATTTATAAGGAAGGAGGGGGAGAAAAAACCAGGATTTTCTGTGTGTTGTTTTCCTGTCCTTTAAGTAAAAAGTAACTTTAACTGGACATACACAAAAAACAAATAGGGAATTCAGATATTTTCACTGACACCAGGTTCCAATTGCTCACATCTAGTGGTCAGGGTTGTCAACATTCTTTTATCCTGTTTGATAAGAAGAGAGGTGGTTTTGCATTTAGAGAGAAACCTTAAAACTAGGAATTAAGTAAATAAATAAATAAATAAATAAATAAATAAATAAACAAATAAATAAATGAGATGCAACTGGAGGATCATTCCAAGAATAGCTAATTGGGAAATTTAAACTACTCAGGATTAGAAAATGATAAAGAAATGTTTCTAAGAAAGGAAATATTTTGAATAAAACTTCGAATAGAATTTCAAACTGCAAATAAACACATTGAACAGATTCCAAGCAAACAGAATAGATAATATCCAGTCATCTTTCCAAAAGCTGAGCTGGTTATGTAGTGTTGGCATTTGGACAGTTCATAGGAATTTATTATGCCATTGGATGTAATAACAAAAACTGGATTTGATTTCTAACTGTGCCATTTAGCACCTCTTGAATCTCAGCTTTCCCTTCCAAAAAAATAAAAAAGTGTATATATCTTGCCTCTTATTAATGGGTTTTTATGAAGTTTATTTAAGAGCACTTTTACAGGGCCATGTAAACTGTATAAATATGCACACATGGGATTGTACTAGTGCTTGCTTATGGGATGAATGAGACATAAGTAGAAACGTTATCATTTTGCAACAATCACTAGCAGCCTGAACTTGTAGCTGAACATGAAATTATGTACTAACTCAGATCTGTTTCTGGTTTAATTTCATGTGAGTAATGAAAATCTATTCAAATGTATAGACTTCTAGATCATTGATCTTTATGTTTTAAACTCTCTACCCTACATAACATGACAAGGCAGTTCAGGTTGGAGGAGAGAGTGTGAACACACAGTCAGAGTCTCCTCAAGTTACACACAGCTCTACCACCTTGTATCTGTGGGACATCAAACAAGTCAAACTACTTACTTCCTTGGAGCTGAAATTTTTCATCTGTGAAAGGTGCATGACATCTACTCCCTAAAGTTGCTGTAAATGTCTAAGTTATCACTTACCTAAGACACCCAGTCAAGTATTTGGCATAATGATAGTGTTTTTATTGTCTCTTATCATTTTTAAAATGATTTCAGCATCCTATAATCCAGTCTTCCACAGATGATATTTCCAGGTGTGAATAGCTTGAGATGGAATGAATAAATCCTACCTTCAGAGTGCCTTCAGGCAAACCATCAGAGCCAACTAATTCCTTCCAAAACTGACTTCCAAGGTTCTATCTTCTTAAATACTTCTTCTGCTTACTTAATTTACTTAACAAGGAAATTCACTCCATCTCTCATACACAAGAAGAACACTTCCCCCCACCAAAAAAAAAAAAAAGAAAAAAGAAAAAGGAAGAAAAAAATCATTTTAAAAGTTCCCATTTAACCATTGTCCACTCCTCAAAGCAGAGGCTTATCATCCTCATCTACTGAGTCACCTGTTGCAATCTTCTTACCACCTGTAAATAGATTCTGTTCATTTGAATCTCTCCAAATTTGCACCTTGACTGCGTCCTGCTCCCACATCTTTTCTACACCTATCAGAAAGTACACTCGTTGCTCCAGGTTAAGGTCAAGTTCTACTTCTGCCCATGAAGTCCTCCTATTCAATGTCCTCATATTGACCTTTCTGACTCTGAATTCATCCTTACTTTCTGCACTGTAACTGTGTGCTTCCCTTACGTAATATTTTAACCATTATTATTCAGGACTAAGTTCTAAGTTTTGTACATTGTCTTCTAAGAGAGTCTAAAATTATGCAGTGGGTCCTCTGTTTTCTGAAATATATAAATAAATGAGATACAAAAATTTCATCGAAAATAACCCCAAACACTGTAAATCCTATGTTGATAATTTAGAGGTCTTTGCTTTAATCTTCTGGTTCCATTATTTAAAAGAGAAGAATTAATTATGCTCTCATTTTCTATCTTCATTTATCCCATTTAGCCAAAAGGTGGTTTTCAGTTACTTTCTTGACTGTTCCTATTGTTATTGGAAATGCCTGCAAATGCTGACAGGAATCTACCAAGGAGATCGCAAGATCAGATAGATACCAGTCCCAGCCTGCTGTTACACAAACTCTCTTACTGTTCATACAATATTTATTCTGTTTTTCAAAATAGACACTTTTCATTCTCAAGGCTGTAAATCTGACCCCTTTTTCTTAAAACAAAATGTCTTTAAACACAAGCAAAAAAATATAAAAGAATTGCAGTAGTGATGAGGTAAAGTGATAAATGCTTAAAATTTGTAGCATCAGCTAGGTGAAGATAAGGACAAATTCTAAAGGTGACAGAAAACTAAATCACTGTAAAATGGGTAAAGAATGTGCTTATACCAGAAAATATGGTTTTCAAACTTAAAAAAATATATATATGAAGCACTTCCCAAACAAAAAAAATAATAATAAGGAGAGTGGTTTTATTTCCACTAAAAAGCAAATACTCAGCCATATTTGTATCATTCTTTTTTCTGGGCTTCTTTATCTATCTATAAAAGGCACTTTTGATTTCAGAGCCTCATGCCCTAGTTTACATGATTGGAACTCTAAGTAGCTACAAGGACTTCCACATGTAGGGACAACTCTGTTAAGAATCTCAGCATTCTGAGTCAGCATCTTGCATGCACCACACCTGTATGGAAGGCACTTTCTCTAATGTACCACTTTACTATTTCTGCTATTTTCCACGAATATTTATTTAATATTTCTGTTCTTTTCGGGTCTCCTGTCTCAAAAGTAATTATTCAGTGAGATTTTACAAACATAATGTTATTGCTAAATGTTTCATAATTATACATTATAGGGAAATAGCTGTCATTAGAAAGATTTAAACCAATGGGAAACAGTAGGAAGATCCTAAGACAGTTGGTCAGCAATATAAGGCAAGGTTGAATGGATCATGCCTAGGAAGTTTCTCAATGATGGGACACATGCTTATCAGACCCAGGATGATTTCCTGATATCTACCTCATATTTGAAAAATCTAGACCCCCAAGGAGTCAACTTCTAGTTCAATACTCTGGAGAAAGAGCCTTCCCACAAAACAATTTCCTCAACCTCAAGCTGTGGAGGACTTTCTAGTCTTAGTTATAACATAGTTATTATAGTTGTATATAGTTATCAATATAGTTTACAGATAATTCCTATAATTGCAAGATTATTCTAAGGCTTATTACTTTCCTTTCTGCCAATTCCTTCCACCAATAATGCATATTCATGCTCCACTGTCCTAATCAGGCCTGATAAATTCTTAACAAAATCCAACGAGGTGCTAGAGGACATGACAACTAGTTACCCTAAATGCACAAACAACATGTAATTTCCAAGATATTCATTTGAAATTTAAATATGACCAAATCCCCAGAATTCGGGGACAGGAAAAGCCTCAATTCATGTTCATGAACTTAATTTCCAAAAGTATAAAATTCTGAAAAGAAAACAAGCTCATTATGTAGAATGGACATTTGTTATTTTGCCCCAAATGTGAAATATAAAATTTAAAATTGGTATTGATTTTAGGAACCAGGAGATCCTTCACACAGATTCCCCCAAAGAAGCCTGTAAACAGTGTTCTAAGAGCTAATTTCTTTGCCCAGGCAAAATTGGAGATGTCATTCAGCCAAGGCTGTTGAAAGATTTGATGTTAATTCAGACACAGAATTCCCTTTCTCCTAATTCCTACCTCAAAACAACTTCTTAAAACCAAGCTAGAGAAGACAACTTTCTCATCTGGGTATCCATGATAATGATGACTATTCAGCAAGAACTGAAAAATGCTCTAACAATGCATGAGACAAGAAGTAAAGAATATATAAGATGCATTAAAAAGGTGGGGGAAAGGAGCTCAGTAATGATTTAGAATTAAGAGGTGACAGATGGTTACAGGGAAAATTCTCAGTAGGACCTGAGGGACAAAGTCTATGACAATTAACTTTCCTGTAGTTTAAAATCATTAATATATGGTAATGATTACTATTAAATTTCCATTATTCCTGCTTCTACTACTTTCAAGGCAGGAAATTATGGCTTCTGTCCTCTTGAATCAGGAAAAGTAATAATTTTACCTAAAATGTCATTGAGATGATAACTTGGGAACCTGTATGTTTAGTTTACCTGACTTGTTTGCGGTATCTAGGTGCTGGGGCAGTACACCAGAAAACAGAGATGCCCTCGGTCCTGGAGAGCTCTGAGTAACTTGACAAATGGAGCCCTTTCAAAATTTGCTTCTTATTAACATTGAAAGTTTAACTTGGGAATATGAAGAGAGAGAGCATTCAATGAAAGAAAGAAATGGCATAGTAAAAGTATTCACCTTACCATGTATGTGGGTTGGATATGCTCTATCCCCCAAGAGCTCATGAGTGAGATAATGCAAAAACATTCAGAAGTGAAATGACTAGATTATGAAAGTTGCAATATATTAAGTGGATTGATCCACTAATATTGATTAACTGAGTGGCAAACATAGGCAGTTAGGGTGTGACTGGAGGAGCTAAGTCACTGGAACATGCCTTTTGGGTTTATATTTTGTTACTGGTGAGTAGAGCTCTCTCAGCTTCCTGATGACCATGTTCTAAGCTGTGTTCTTCCACTGTATTATTCCACCATTATTCCTCCACTACTTATTCCATGATGTTCTGCCTCACCTTGGACCCAGAGCAATGGAATCAGTGGTCTATGGACTGAGACCTCTAAAACATGAGCCAAAATAAACTTTTCCTCTCTACAGTGTTCTTGTCAGGTCCTTTGGTCAGAGTGACCACACACACACACACACACACACAAACACACACACAAACGCCACTGTCTAAAACATGATGCTTCTATAAGTCTTTCTGATTCCCTATTTTGGGTATCCACTAGTTATATGATCAAATAAAGCTAATGTCACTAAGTTTTACCATAGACAAAAATATAAACTCTTAAACATGGACCAAGGGAAAATTGAAGTGCTGTTAGCTGAAACTTTCTGATGACATTTACATCACTCTGCCATTTAGCCTTAGAGTGGATGAGGCTCCAAAAAATCATAGATATTCAGAGATGCAAAAATAAGCCTGGATGAACTGGTAATCCAAAATTTTTCTATTCCACTAGTTCACAGTCAAATCACACATCCATAAAGCTAATATTTGTAAGATGCTAAATGACATTAACAAAAATAGAAAGAAAGAAGCCTATACACATTAATTTGAACAAGTGGGCAGTAGAAGAAATAACTCAGGTCTCCAACTAAGTGTGTAATCATCAAGAGAAAACTCTCACACCATTGGAACTTCACAAAGGATAGAGTGGAATGTGGTGTTGAATAATGCTAGAAAGTAAACTAATAAGCAGACATTTTTTCAGAATAAAGAGAAAACTCTGTGCTATGGTAGTGTTCAGAAATGTTCCAGATAAAGCTCTGTGAGCTGAAAAACAAGAAAGTATAAAGAAGTGAGTAACAGGCCTCCATTATCTCTGCATTTGGACACTACACTTTGCATCATGGACCAACAAAGTCTCTGTCTATCCCTGAAGAAATAGAAATATGGTTCTCTCTCTCTCTCTCTCTCTCTTGCATGCACACACACACACACACACACACACACTATAGATAGATGATGATGATGATAGGTAGATATTGTGAATATATATATTCACAATTAAATATTATTTATGAAATATTAGCATTCTTATTTCACTTGCTACATTCCTTAAAATTATATAGATTATGGTCATTATGATCAATTTAATTAAGTTTACTTTCTAGTCTCTCAAAAAACTGTTATCAAATATATTTGCACTTTAATCATGACAATTCCACTTAGAATGCATATAATTAAAGCCAAATTTTAACTCCTAGATTTAGTTTCCATTTCTATTAAATGAGAATGTTACAGAACTGCAGAGAGAATCAGAGACAATGCATGTTCTGAACACATTACGTCTGTCACATAACTATGAGTTCACCTGAGACACTAATGTCCAGGCAAACATTTATGTGAGAAATTCAAAGATACTTTCTGCAATATTCACCATGGTCTTTCAAAGGTTCTGAGGCAAAACACCATCAAAATAATTTTCAAAATGCTGCTGCTCCAGATTCTCCATAAAATTAGTTCATGGTTAACGTTGGAGCACAGTTCTGTGCAGATTGATGTTTTGGGAAGCTCACAGTATTGCTCACTGTGATGATATCATTTAAGACTGAAAGCACTGAAGTGAACAAATTAAAGCATTTCAGGTAAATGTACAAACTGAGAGATTTTCCAGGAAAGTGAAATGTTTATAATAGGAGTAATTTTGTAGAGCAAAAAGAGGAGGAAGTCAACCCATTTGAACAAATACTTGCTAAATGTCCACTGTGCAAAAGCCTGCTGGAAGTTTGAAGGACAGGGTTGTGCTGTAGTACACTGTCCAGAGAACTGAGTCTCCCCTATCAACTCTCCTGGCCAGTGCTAACAAACGTGTGGTCAGCAGACAAGCAGGTAACAGACATTATCGTGCTTGCAGGTGTCACAAAATGGAAAACTGCCTAAAAGAGTCCTTGGAACTTCAGAAGCAAGATATGTAAAAATGGAAAATTTCCCAAGATGCTGCAGATGTGCCCAAAACCTATGGGAAAGAAGTGTGATAGAGTGGAAAACATACTTCCAGAGGATATCCGTGCTAAAGATTTAAGGCAAGGAGAACTTTTAGTCAGTTATGTCCTATCTTAATTTTTTTTTTTTTGAGAATGTGATTTTCTTTTCTAAAGACATGCTAAAACAGTCTAATCCTTTACTTTCATGCATACAAAATAATGATGATGATGAAGTGGACATCTGGCCATACCTATTCTTTTCCTGGATACAGAGCAACTGGAGCTTTCTTTGACAAGTGTGCAAATTAATAAAACCATTTTGGAAAACGGTTTCCACAGTGTGTATACACAATGACCCAGCAATGTGACTCCTGGGTATCTACCTAACAGAAATGAGTGCTATGGCCTCCAGCAGACATATGAGAATGTTCACACTGCTTTGCTTGTGCTATTGTGCTATTGTGCTAACACATGCACATGTGTTAGAACACACACCAATTGTGTAGAAATTGGGACTTTGTATATATCCTTCGGACATTCCAAGCAAAAATCTGCATTGGAATCAGTGCTGCACTTTTTAGACACTTGAGACTTCAACTTTACCAAAAGATATTAAAGTCTGTCTACTCATTAAAGTGTCATAACATTAGTTGTGCAATATTTTCTTGGAAGATACAATAGATTTGAACTTTTTTTTCAACAATAACATGATGAATTTTGATTATTTTAAATAGAGTGATCATGAAGGTTCAAGTGTGGTCACCTAAAGAGAAGTAGTAAACAAGAAAAAAGAAAGAAAATTAAAGGTAGAATTGCTGTTATTAAAGCAGATAAAAATATACGAAAAATCTAAGCAAATTGCATAACTTTTAGGGAAAGGCTACAATCCTGTGAAAACAGTGAATAGTGAGACAATGATTATCTTACCACAGACTGGAGTTGTTTCCTATATTCCTTTCTGGGGTTTATATTTTTAACATTTTCGGGAAATGGTACTATTTTAAATATTTTAATACTGCAACCAGTTTTACCCAGAAAAAATATATATGGATAAATGAAATTACAGGTATATGGATGTAGTGTATGTTTATATCTATATCTATCTGTATGGAATATTGCATTTTCGAGACATTTTTAGACACTTTTTAAAAAATACATATGGTTTTAAAGATTTGCTGAGGACTGCAATTTTGTAATGCCAGTCATTAAGTAAATGTAATTACTTTAGTAGATGTTTACTCTGATATCTGCTTTCTATAATCTATTTCTTTTGTTATATTGGATTGTTGGAACTGAAATTAAGAAGTCAGTGCTTTCCTCTAGTCCACAGATGAGAGGGGAGTGGGAATTGCTTTAAAATTTGAATGAAACTGGCCTAACAGGAATAACAGGCTCTCTTTCACCTTCAACACCAAAAGAGCACAATTATTGTATAAGACCTGGAACACAAAAGTTTTACAAATCCTCATTGTATATTGTCTCACTGATTAGGTGTTGAGTGCCATATCGAGTCATATTGTCTCTGAGGCACAGGGCAATGAGGAAACCAATGTGAGTGCTGTGATTGTGCCATTCTGCAATGAACTTAGTGCTTTGCTCTTTAATTGGCAGAATACCCATGCAATTGTTGTATGGCTTAAGTGTAATTTTTATATCAAAATCATTTCACTGAAGAGCAGCAAAGTCATTTTGCGTGTTAATAGAGGGAGTAGTATTCAAATTAAAAAGATTTAAGCATGTTGCATTTTATTTCAGTGATTACTTAACCATTTTTAGCTAAATCTGCCAGCTTAGTATCTGTAATTATGGCACATATTAAAACCAGCCAAGCTGTTAAGTACACACTCAGATATGTAGCTACTGCTCCAATATATCACTCAATCATTTTCCATTATACCATGCAACATTAGCTTCCATTATTGCAGTGTGCAGCCTTAATAAACACTTAATGCTAGAGGAGAAAATGTCAGGAATATTGCCCAATGCTTTTTTTTTTAATCTCTGCATCTACATTATGTTTCTCATGTGGTTCTCCTTGCTTCAACTCATTGGGTTTCATTTGTTAAATTTGCACAAATTCTTAGCATAAAAATATCCCCAAGTGTGTATGCTGTAATTAGGTTGTAATTCTGAGCAGAGATTCTAGTGACATTTAAGAGCAAACTGAGAGACCTATGGGATCCTGACAACCCTGGGGAATTTAGAATGGGAATAGTAGAATTAATTCATGTAAGTCTGGGAACTGATTATTTTATGCACAGCTACATATAAAAGGCAAACTTCCCTCATTGTTGCCACTCTTTATTTCTCTCAATTCGGTCCTTACATCACACCTGTTGAAATTCAAGGGCTCTAGTTTACATCAGTTTAAATAAATTTATAAATGACAATTTGCTTTACTCAAAATCTCAACCTGCACCTCAGATTGGCTTCTGCAAGTCTGACCAGATTCCAAATGAGGACTATGCTGCTGGACCCTGGACCATCTTGTAAGATGCAAGGCGGGGGGTTAGTGATTCCTAAGTACTTGACTATGAAAAACAGTCATATGGACATCATCACTCATAAAATGCTGATTCTTAAACATCTTACTTATCTACTTCTGGTGAAGCACAACCTCTACCTTAGGGGTCCAGTTATCTGTATTCTTCACAAAAATCTCAGATTACTCTAAGTCAAAGCCACTAATTAGATGTAGTCCAGTGCCCTCATTTACAGACAAGAAAGAGTTCCACAGATGTTTAAAGACATCAGACAGCATGTTTTCTTCTAGGTTGACATCTGGAAGCTACTTAAAAAACAAAGAACTTATTGATATGTAATCAATGTTAATTCTCCATAAATTTTCCTTCATTAAAATTAAGGTCATATTATCTACTTTTATGATTTGGAATGTCCTAAAAAGCTCAAGTATTGAAAGCAGGTCCCCAGTATCCCAGGGTTCAGAGGTGTGGCTTTTAGGCAATGACTGGATTTTGAGGACTCTGACCTTATCAGTGAATTAATCCATTTTACATATTAATCCATTGATAGCTGAATTGACTACCGGAATGTGGGACCTAGTTGTGGAACTGGGCAACCGTGGACTGAATCTCTAAAACCGTGGGCCAAAGTAAATCCTCCTCCTCCAAGTTCTTCTTGTCAGGTATTTTTGTCACAGCAGAAAAAGATGACTAACACACCTGTCTTGTTAGATTTTTTTTTATTGACTTTGTAGTATATAATATTTGTAAGACATGTAGGCCATTGCAGTTACCGAATTTCTTTTGTTTGGGACATTATTTCCTAATTTTAATGTTTATTTCCTTCTAAATTAGATTACTTGCTATTTGAGGACAGTGATCAATGTCTTGCTCCTCTTTTTTACTTCATCTGCCCCTACCCCTGGGTTGAAAAGATGGCAAATGCTTAATAGATGTATAATGATGTTATTCAAAGCAAATGCCCTCTTGTCCTTTTATATATAGTTTCCGCACTCACATTAGCCAGTGTTGGAAAATTCTGTTTCTTAGATCTTTTGTTAGTCAGTTTTTCATCACTGTGACCAAAATACCTGACAAGAACAAGTAACGGAGGATAAATTTATTTTGGGCTCACAGTTTTAGAGGTTTCAGTCCATGGTTGGAAGACTGCATTGCTCTGGGTCTGAGCTGAGGCAGAATATCATGGCAGAAGGATGGGAGGAGGGAAGGTGCTCAATCTGTGGGAGCCAAGAAACAGAGAGAGGAACCAGAGACAAAAATAATTCGTAAGGGTGTGTACCCATGACCTACTTCCTCTACCAAACCCCACAGTTACTACCCAGTAATCAATTAAAATTATTAATCCATCAAATGGGTTAATCTATTGGTTACAGTACAACTCATAATCTAATAATTTCCCCCTCTGAACATTCTTGCATGTCCTAACATGAACTTTTGGGGAGAACACCTCATATCTAAACAATAACAGACCCTGAACCAAAGAGCTGCCAAATTTCACTTGGCATTTTTATGTCCAGAGCAACTATTTCACATCCATAGAAAGCTGACCTCAACCTGGATGATGCATCCATGGTCAATTTGAGGGTCAGTTTGAGATTCAAATATATTGCAGTTTAGGTTTCAGGCTCAAAATTTAACTCTCATTCAACTTGAATTCCCAAATTCACGTATCATATAACTAACCTGAAGACTCCACATTACTCTTGGGTAGAGATGATTTTATATCTAAAACCTGCATCACCATATCAGTGCTTACCTGCTGAGTTTTCTCTTTTTACCACTAGTCTGCAAGTACATTAGAGGCAGAGAGTGCTCTGACATTTTATCCCCCATCGCATCCTAATATTGGTAGACTGTGGATTCATGGGATAGCTCTACTTTTCCTGGTTTAGAACAAGAGAAATTGAAAACTAATCTGATGTTTGTTAGTCTTCCTTTCAGAAGTGTTTGCCAATTTCTGTTCTAGTCTTATGGTTCTATCAATGAAAGTAATCCTTGCAATTCCCTGTAGCCATGTTAGGAAGAAAGAACTTGGAAATACAAATATGAAAGCAGCCTAGGAGTGTACTAATGAGAACTCCTGAGCAGTCAAAATCCTGACATGAAAAGGTGAAGAAGGGGATACCTTGTCTGTCAAATTCAGGGTATACTCCAAGGAATTAGAGTAGCACCTAGTGCTCAATAAATAATTATTGAATATGTGTGAAAAATAACAATGCTAGTCATGCATAATTGTTAGTTTCCAAAAACAAACCTATTTAAGGGAATTCTTATTACCTGGGAGGAACTGAGCTAACAACTCAGTTCATGAATTCTCTGGTCACCACGGTCTCTTTGTGTGTGGTAGAGTGCTCGCTCGTGCTCTCTCTCTCTCTCTCTCTCTCTCTCTCTCTCTCTCTCTCCCCATATATGTGTTTAATGCCTTTGTATATGTAAAATACAAATTCAATATGTGTGCATGTATACATATGTGTAGTGTGTGTATGTGTGTGTACTTGTAATGCTCTTACATAGTTCAGGTATATGCTACAAAATGATCATGGAGGATAAAGCAAAAGTAGTATTTTCCTCTAGGGCTTTAAGGGAATTTCATTACCTTTGAGAGTGTTTGGCATATTTAAATAAACCACAAAGCCTTTGAAAAGTAAATGAATGTGAGGCTGTTCAGTATGATAAATGTATGTGGCCTGTGAAGAATGTCAGGACGGCTTTCTATAGGCAGGTTGATGACAGATGTTTGGAGAAAAAATTTGGTTTAGAAATGTCTAAATTCCCATCATGTTTTCTTACCTTGTAATATGGAATTGTCTTCAAAGGTACAATTACTGTTTAAAATAAGCCAAACTTTTCTCCTTCTAGCCCGCCTCTCAATTATCTGCTGTACATAGACTTACAGACTATTAGGACACCTGATTTCTTACAATTCTTCACTCCAAGATTCTCATTTTATAGATACGAATATTGAGTCTGGAGACTAAGTAGCTTGTCCAAACTCACAGGCCAAGTTAGTGATAAAGCCAGATGTGCAACCCTAACTCTCAGGTCCCCATTCCTACCACTACCTCAGGATCTGCACATTGAGGTGGGACACAAGCATAGCCACTGGCAGACTGGTTCAACAGAAGTACTGCATCTCCAAGAAGTTCAAATCAATCTCATGCACCTGGCAGAACCTTATGTAGGAATGAAGTTTGATTTGATTTGATTTAAAGCAGTATTTTAAATCTATATCATACTAATTTTGAATTCCTCTCTTTTTGTCACATATAATACCATGTTACCTGATATTTCTTAGAGAAATTTACATAAAACTTAAAACTACTTAAACTAGAATATATTTGCATCTTATTTTATGTAAACAATTTTTCCTGAAAATATATATGATTAAGTCGACTTTTTTCAGTCATTTGCTTTTGATTTCCATTATAATCTCAAGCACATATCCCAACAAAAATATTTTTGACCCAGGCCATCATAAAAAGTAGCTCCTCTTGATAGGAGCTACCCTTATTTACTATTTGTTAGGCACTGTGCAAAATTCTTGGCAAATATTCTCTAGTTATATATTCAGAGTAACATGAGCCAATCATTGCCACCTTACAGGAAGGATACTGAGGCTTAGTAGGTTTTCAGGGTCACAGATTCAAATATGTGTGTCTAAGTCTAAATCTGTACTCATGACTGTTCTGATATCTAGCTACACTATGTTCTAACTTTATCATTTGAGTTGAGAATAAACTGCTTAATATAGTATATTTCAGAGATAACATAAAAACATTTAAAATAATTATCAACTATATTAAAAACAATGCTACATATGATCTTCCCTAATCATCAAATCCCAAAGCAAGTTTGTTATAATGGAATTTGTACAAATCATAACATCAACAGACCAGGATCTAAAAATCATCACAACAACGTACTAGTTAAGCTCTCTTGGCCATATTCAATATCCTCTCCTTATTTCAGAATTTGCATCCATAAAATGGGAATGGAAATATTCATTATATAATTGGGCAATTAAAAATGGTAAAAGCTAGGATAGTGTCTTCTATGTGGGGCACTCAATAAATAGTAGCTACTGTCACAATTTCTACCTGCAGATCCTGCACATTCTCTTGGCTCAGAACTTCCTAGTAAAGGCCATCGTTTTTCCTCCAAATCTATGTTTTCTTCTCACAATATTTTTCTGACACTTTGGTCACAAACACATGTCAATATTTCTAGCTTCCTCTAAGGAAGGTAATATAAGAGGAACAATTTTAAAATTCCCTATTGGGAATTGATTGGGATGTTCTGTTAAAGAAAAAAATAATTATCAAATATTCCTGGTTTGACTGAATATAAGAAACAGAGGATAACTGTTAAATGCCATTACTTTTGACTGATAATTAGCTAAACTAATGGGTAATGATCTTCCTGGAGGGGCCTACTACTTTAGCATCTACTGGCAAACTGTTGAAACACTTCACAGGGTATGCTAATTTCTCTTCAGGTGTAGACAGGATATCCCATCCTGAGAAAGTTTCTGTCTTCCGCCAGGATGGAGCCATGACCCTATATCTCTTTTTCCATTGATGGAAACCAGTTCTCCTGGTGCAGATTTTCTCCTTCTGAACAATGACAGTGGTCTCCTCCGTGGTCATCATATCATCAGAACTACTTGTTCCAGTTCATCTTCTGTAGGAAAGCCATACTCTCTTTCTAAAATACAGATCTAATCACACCATTCACAGCTAAATTGAAAAGCTCTTCATTGCTTGGACATTGAAATCTGAAGTCCTTGAACTTGCTTTTTGGCAACTCTCCCCCATTCTCAGGCCCAAACTCATATGCAGTCACTGTTTACCATGAAGGCTTTCCACAATATCCAGAGCAAACCAGCTCTATATGGAACATTCTAGAATCCTGACACATCACTGTTCCCTTATGGATGCTTTCAGCTTCAGGTTCTTTTTGAAAAGTTCGATTCAGCCTTAAAGACTCTTAAGTAACAATAGTTCTTCAAAGTTACTTTCTTGTGTTTTTATTTGTTGTTTTTAGGTATACATGTGCATAGAGTATATTTTGACATGTTATACATACATGGAGTATAACTTCCCATTCTGTGATTGTTCCTAATGTGGAGTTATACAGGTCCTGTATTCATTTTTGAGCAAAGGAAAGTTATTGTCTGATTCATTCTACTGTCCTCTCTATTCCCATCCCCTGCCCTTCCTTTCATTCCCCTTGTCTAGTCCAATGAACTTCTATTCTTGCCCTCCTTCCCCCTCCTAGTTGTTGGTTAACATCCACATACCAGAGAAACATTCAGCCTTTGGTTTGGGGGCACTGGCTTATTTCATTTAACATGATACTTTCCAGTTCTATCCATTTAGCAGCAAATGCCACTATTTCAATCTTCTTTATTGCTCAGTAATATTTCATTGTGTGTATACATACTACATTTTCTTTATCCATTCATCTGCTGAAAGGCATAATGTTTGTTTCCATAAACTGGCTATTGTAAATTGAGCTGCTGTAAACATTGATTTGGCTGTGTCACTGTAGTGTGCTTATTTTAAGTCCTTTGAGTATAAACTGAGGAGTGAGATAATGGGTCAAATGGTGGTTCCATTCCAAGTTTTCTAAGGAATCAGAATCTCCATACTGCTTTCCAAAGTGGTTGTACCAATTTACAGTCCAACCAGCAAAGTATGAGTGTACCTTTTTCCCCACATCCTCACAAACATTTATTGTTACTTCTATTCTTAATAATTGTCATTCTGACTGGAGTGAGATGGAACCTCAGTGTAGGTTTAATTTGCATTTCTCTAATTGCTAAAGATGTTGAATGTTTTTTTCATATTTTTTGACAACTTGTATTTCTTCTTCTGTGAAGTGCCTTTTTGATTCCTTTGCCCAATAATTGTTTTTTGTTGTTGTTGTTTTTCAGTTCTTTGTATATCCTGGAGATTAATGCTCTATCTGAAGTGCACATTGCAAAGATTTTTCTCCCATTCTATAGACTCTCTCTTCACATTCTTGATGGTTTCCTTTGCTGTGAAGAAGCTTTCTAGTTTGATACCAACCCACTTATTGATTCTTGGTTTTACGTCTTGCACTTTAGGAGTCTTAATGAGGAAGTCAGTTCCTGAACCGATATGATGGAGAGTTGGGCCTACTTTTTCTTTTAGTAAGTGCAGGGTCTCTGGTCTAATGCCTAGGTCCTTGATCAACACTGCATTCAGTTTTGTGCAGGATGAGAGACAAGTGTTCACTTTCAGTCTTCTATGTATGGATTTCCATTTTCCCCAGGACCATTTGTTGAAAAGGCTGTATTTTCTCCAATGCATATTTATGACACTTTTTTCTAGTAAGGGATAACTGTATATATGTGGGTTTGTCTCTGTGTCTTTTATTCTGTCTTCATATTTGGTGACAACACCATGTAGGTTTTATTTGCTACAGCTCTGTAGTTTAATTTAAGGTCTGGTATTATGATGTTCCTACTTCACTTTTCTCACTAAGGATTGCTTTGGCTATTCTGGGCCTCTTATTTTTCCACATAAATTTCATGAACACTTTCTCTATTTCTATTAAGAACATCATTGGGGATTTTTAATAGGAATTGCATTAAATCTGTATAGCACTCTTGGTGGTATGGCCATTTTGAGAATATTAATTCTACCTACTGAAGAACATGGGAGATCTTTCCATTTTCTAAGGTCTTCTTCAATTTCTTTCTTTAGTGTTCTGAAGGTTTCACTGTAGAGGTCTTTCACCTCTTTTGTTAGATTGATTCCCAAGTATTTTATTTTATGTTTTGAAGCTATTGTGAATGGGATAGTTCTCCTGATTTCTCAGTTGATTCATCACTAATGTATAGGAACACAACTGATTTATAGGTATTATTTTTATATCCTGTTACTTTGCTGAATTTGTTTATGAGTTCAATAAACTTTCAGATGGAGTTTTCTGTATCTTGTAAATATAGAATCATGTTGTCAGCAAATAAGGATAGTTTAAGCTCTTCTTTTCCTATTTGTATCCTTTAACATCATTCTTTTGTCTAATTGTTCTCAGTCAGGTTTTGAGGACTTTGTTGAATAGAAATAGTGATAGAAGGCATACCTATTTTGTTCCGGATTTTGGAGGGAATGCTTTCAATTTTTCTCCATTTATTATGATGTTGGCCTGGGGTTTAGTATATATAACTTTTATAATGTTGAGGTATGTTCCTACTCTCCCTAGTTTTTCTAATGTTTTGAGCATGAATGAATGCTGAATTTTGTCAAATTTTATTTCTGCATCTATTGAGATGATCATGTAGTTCTTTTCTTTAAGTCTATTGATGTGATGGGTTACCTTTATTGATTTCTGTATGTTGAACAAACCATGCATTCCTGGAATGAAAGCCACTTGATCATGGTGCCCTATCTTTTTAATATGTATTTGTATGTGATTGCCAGTATTTTTTAAAAGAATTTTTGCATCTATGTTCATCAGGGATATTGGTCTGAAGTTTTCTTTCCTTGATATGTCTTTGTCTGGTTTTGGTATCAGTGTGATACTAGCTTCATAAAATGAGTTTAGAGTGTTTCCTCCTTTTCTATTTTATGGAATAATTTGAGGAGTATTTATGCAAGTTCTTCTTCGAAGTTCTGGTAGAACTCAGCTGAGAATCCATCTTGTCCTGGGCTTTTCTTTACTGGTAGGCTTTTGATAGCATCTTCAATTTCACTGTTTTTAAAATCGATCTGTTTAAATTTTCTTTGCCTTCCTAATTCAATTTGGGTAGGTCATATGTCTCTAGAAATTTGTCAATGTCTTCCTGATTTTCTGCTTTATCAGAGTATAGATTTTCAAAATAGTTCCTGATTATTATCTGTATTTCAATAGTGTCCATGGTGGTATTTCCTTTTTCATCAAGAACTTCAGGAATTTGTGTTTTCTACCTCTTTTTCTTCATTAGCTTATTTAAGGACTTACCAATTTTATTTTTTCAAAGAACCAACTTTTTGTTTTGTCAATTTTTTAATTTTAATTTTTTGGTTGTTTCAATTTCATTGATTTTGGCTTTGATTGCAATTATTTCCTGTCTTCTACTTTTGATGTTGATTTGCTCTTCTTTTTGTAGGGCCATGAGACGTAATGTTAGGTTATTTAATTGATGACTTTCTATTGTTTTAAAGAATGTACTCAGTGTAATGTGCTTTCCTCTTTCCTGATATCTTACTAGGATCAGCTTTCTTTCACCCACTGAGCAGTAAGTAGATCTCCACTGTTTTATTTAAACAACATGTACATCACACCTACTATATGGTAAGCACTGTATTAAGCACTTTATAAATAGTGAATAATTTACATATTTATTACAAGAATTATCTATAACTCAATGAGGTAGATATTATTTTTCTCCTTATTTCACCAATTAAAATCTTGAAGCATAGGGAGGATAAGCTACTTACCCAACAATCCTACCTCTAATAAGTAATAGAGCTGTGTTTAAACTCAGAAAATCTAGTTCTAAGTCCCTCCAAAGTCCAGATATTTAGCTATCTTGCTAAAAGTGTCTCTTATAAGATATTATACTTTGCCTTACAAACATATTATAATGTTTATGGCATAAAAGTTTCTTTATTTTTTATATATCCACCTACCCAGCTAAAATCCTTGAGAACAGAAGGGTCTATTTCCATTTTGTTCCCCACTTCCTGACTCAACATCTGGCTCAAAATGAACACTCAGTAAGTGCTTGCTGCATTGAGTTGAATTAAGATAAAAGCTATTTTGTTTCTTTCTGCTGATAAATGAACTTGCAAGAGAGTAGTTTGCCTTGAGGTCTGTTTGCATTCAGTGAGAAAAAAAGTAAGAAAATAAAAAAGTTAGTTCAACAAGAAACAAAGATAATACAAGCAAATGATCAGAAAACATTGTTAAGTACTTCTACAGAAGCTCTTCTCAGGAATGAATGTTTACTTCAGTCATTTAGTGAAGGACAGAGAAGTTTACCTAATAATGGAGCCAGCAGCAGGCCCTGGTCCAATGGTGCTGGCCAAATGGAAGTAGAGTTACATACATAACTCATGCAAACAATTGAAATAAATTTGTACACTTAGAACATCACTAAGATTGAAATGTATTATTTGGAAAGAGAAATAGTGCTTTTGATGGAAACCCTGATAGCTCAAGTAGGACAAGCAGGACTAATTGAATCTTCAGAGAGAAAAAAAAAAACCAAAACACAAATCCCTTCAGAGAGAAAAAATATAATAAAAGGGGATTAAAAGAAAAACAATCACTTAGGCTTTATCATTCTAGATTGTGAATATTTTCAGGGATGCATTTGGCACTAATGAGCTCTAATGCAACTACAGGATTATAAAGCCGTTGTCATGGTGATGATAATACACAAGATACCCACTGGAACATCAAACAAATCTATTGTAAAATGTATATTAGACTTGAATAAAGTGCCAATTGGATATAATGCTGGGAGGCATTGATCAAGAATTGACAACACTGTCCTTTATGTCACAGTGGTCGGGTAAATGTACACACACCATGTTATAAATGATTGCTTTCTGATTCTTCTGTCAATCAGTAGGAATTTCATTATACAAAACCATCAGAGCTTAATATTTACTAAAGTTATAGACTGAAAAATTAGAGAGATTGAGATGAAAGCATCTTCAGAGTATGTTGAGTTCAATCTTCCACCCAATATAGATTTATTACTTTTCTACATTTCTTAGAAATAGTTAATAATTCTTACTAAACCCACCCAGGTCAGGAAACTTAATAGTTATTTAATAATTTTATTATAATCTCATTTGAAATTTAGTGTAAAGATGTTTTTTTAATTCTTTTTTAAACATGGAAAATCTTGCAAAAACAGTAGTATTGCTATCCATAAAAGAAGATTTGCAGTAGTAATCCATCACTTGAAAACAGGGAAGCCTATGTGCAGCATTACAAAGACTTTTACAGAAATATATGGCTAGATAATTTTATAAGTTGTGTGTGCCCCTGATGTTTTGCCTCACCTTGGGTCCAGAGCAATGGAGTTGGCTGACCTAGGTCAAACCTCTCACACTGTGAAATCAAAATAAGTATTTTCTCTTCTCATTTGTTCATGTCAGGTATTTTGGTTAGAGGAATGAAAACCTGACTAATGCACATTGTCTTTCAAAATCCTGGGAACTACAGATTCTCTTATTTAAATGTTCTTACCAAATGCTATATCCAGAGGGAAATATCCTTCTTATTATCTGGCAGATTTTGTATGTCACTATTAGGTACAGAACATTTTAAATTCAGTGACAACATCTAAAACTTTTACATTTATGGAGCTGAAATGAAACTTTCTCTTTTCCCTGTCATTCATCCACAGACTTAACACACATTTATTTTGAGTCTACTACATGCTTAATGGAGCTCCTAAACCTCAAAAACTAGGAACAAGAAAGTGAAGGGAAAAAACAAATAAAAAACTACATAATACTCTTCACAGTGTGCACTTAAAATGAACTAAACTAGTTGCTAAGTGGTTTAAAGGAAATTTTTATTATTAAATACATTTATGCTAGCAAATTATATGACAAGAACTATACTGAATGTTTTATAGATATTCATTCTTTATTACAGTTCTGTGATGTAGATTCTATTATTTGCAATTGTTTTGTCCACTTTATAAATTAGAGAAGAGAGGTGCAGGGAGCCTCATGAGCCTTCAGTGTTACACAGTACCAAGTGGCACATGACTGTCCCATGAAACACCATGAAGGCAAACTCCCAGATCATGAAGTTTGCACTCACAGATGTGTACAAGAGCAGGTCTTTCAGCTGTTTGCTTGTATATACAGGGATAGTAAGAGTAGAAGATCAGAAAAACATTTCCTAAGAAAATGAGAGAAATATGACCACAGGAGTTGAAACTGCAATTAGGCTTGCTGATGGAGATACTAAAGTCTTCTACTGAAATTTTAGCAAGAACTTCAAAGAGAATATTTAAAGAGGAAAGGGATTAAGTACCACCTCTTTAAGAAATAAAATCAGGTTTTAAATCCCATAATTAGGAGAAATATGTGAATCATCTTATGATCACCAGACTGGCTAAAGTCCAACCCTATTGCTAGAAAAATAAAGGACACTAATCATCATCCCTAGATATGATTTCAGTCACAATAGCTTCTTATAAGCAGGTTCAATTCAGGAATCACTACAGTTACAATTTGCTGCATCAATCATCCCCAGGGTTTCTCTGTCCTAGGAGTATAGCACAGGAATATAAGCTTTCAAGACAAGATGGGCCTAAGCAAGGACACTGTTCTCAGGGGACAAGATCTCTTCTGGGGTAACTACCTGTTGGACTTTGTGCCCCACAATTTAAACACTTCATCTAATTTTTACAGTAATTTTGAAAAGGGTGAACTGAGGCTATGGCTTTAAGATGACACAATAAATTGCAGTATCAGGTTTAAACCAGAATAGGGTATGACACCTGCAGTCACACATTCCCCAGACCTTTCATCCTATTACCCACCGCTATGCCCACCTCTACCTCTACTGGTGGTTTATCACTCTTTAAATATTATTTTTCTCAACTTAAAGGAACACACAAGTAGACCATCCCTCTAGGGAGGGTTTAATCCAGGCCATTCATCGGGATTATGAAGCTCTTATGAGATCTCGAATTGCCTAACTGTCCACAGAAAGTGAGTGATGAATATGAATGTGCCAACCCTAAAGGGCATTCTACCTGTCTATGAAATAGAGCTGACAGATCATCACATGAAAGAAATGAACATTCACCAATGTGTGAATGTTTTGTAAATGGGATCTACTTTTAGCCATCAAATAAAATTATGTGAGAGAAGGAGGGGAAACTGTCAAAAACTTGTCTGAAAATGTTATTCAGACTGGAAAATAAAAATAAAAAAATGAATTATTTACAGAGTGGCTATCTATCTCTGTGGACATGGATTGCTACCCTATTATCACCAAACCACCAATATGAGCCAGATGCAGTGGCACAGGCTTGTAATCCCACCTACTCTAGAGGCTGAGGCAGTGGAATCACAAGTTTGAGGCACTTTAGCAGAGATCCTGTCTCAAACTATAATAAAAAGGTCTGAGGATGTAGCTCAGTGGTAGAGCATTTGCCTAGCATGTGCAAGGTTCTGTGTGCATTTCCCCAAATCTAAAAGAAACAAATATGTTAAAAATTAGACCAGAGACCCTGCACCAAATTGAAGACAAACACGCCCGAATCTACATCATGTTGGCTTAGGATCAGACTTCCTTAACAAGACTCCCAAAGCACAAGAAATCAAAGCAAGAATCAATAAATGGGATTGATTCAAATTAAAAAACTTTTTCTCAGCAAAGGATACAATCAATAATGTGAAAAGAGAGCCTACAGAGCGGGAGAAAATCTTTTCCACACGCACTTCAGATAGAACACTAATCTCGAAAAATTTATAAAGAACTCACAAAACTTAACACCAAAAATACAAAGAACCCAATCAATAAATGGGCCAAGGAACTGGACAGATACTTTACAGAAGAAATATACAGGCTATTAATAAATATATGAGAAAGTCTTCAACATCTCTAGTAATTAGAGAAATGCAAATTAAAACAACTCTAAGATTACACCAATTAGAATGGCTATTATCAAGAACACAAACAATAATAAATGTTGGTGTGGATGTGGGGAAAAAGGCACACTTGTATATTGCTGGTAGAGTTGCAAATTGGTACAGCCATTCTGGAAATCAGTGTGGAGATTCCTCAGAAAACTTGGAATGGACTCACCTTTTGACCCAGTTATCCAACTCCTCAGTTTATACTCAAAGGACTTAAAATTAGTATACTACAGTAGTGCAGCCATATTGGTGTTTATAGCTGCTCAATTCACAATAGCTAGAATGTGGAACTAACCTAGATGCCCTTCAATAGAGGAATGGATAAAGAAACTGTGGTATAGATACACAATGGAATATTATTCAGCCATAAAGAAGAATAAAATTAAGACGTTTGCAGGTAAATGGATTGAATTGGAGAACACCATGCTAATTGAAGTAAGTCAAGCCCAAGAAACCAAAGGCCAAATGTTTTCCATGATAAGTAGATGATGACTTATAATGGAGGTGGCGGAGTGGGAGTGAAAGAAGAATAGAGGAACTTTAGATTACTTACAGGGAAAAGAGAGGGAGGGGGTATGAAAAATGGTGGAATGAGACAGACATCATTACCCTATGTACATGTATGATTACATGAATGGTGTGAATCTACATCGTGCACAACCATAGAAACACAAAGATGAACCCCATTTGTGTACAATGAATCAAAATGCAGTCAGTTAAAATAAAAAATAATTTTTAAATTAAATAAATAAATATCCTCACTAATCTGCTTAGGTCATCATACCAATAAATAAAGAAAAATAATAAATCCAATGATCTGGCTTTACAAGGAATTTGAATTATCTGCCTACACATGGTTGAGAAAGAATAAAATTCAAATTTGTCAATTTATAAGTACATTAGGAAATGTCCAGAACATAGGGACCATTTGTAGATATCAAAAATGATTCCTAATTATTTTATATGTTTAATTATAATTAATTGAAGATGATAAATGTCACCAAGGGAACAACAAGCAAGCCCTGAACAGATTCAGTTGACAGACCTGTCATGGGGATAGACTGAGAAGTAACACAAGCACATTTAGAGTGTTGTCAATGGAGCATGGAAACTCTGTGGACTTTGACTCTTTGTGAGGTCTTGAGCCATTTTTACTATAGAACTGTGGTTTTGTGGATGCTCAGGTAAGGTTTGATAAGCATGGACTTTCATATCAGCAGGGGCAGCAAACAGATCATTCAGGGCAGATTCGTGATGGTGAAAATCTCAGGAGTATGGACAGCGTGAGCAGATGCTTTATGAACAGTCCACTGGAACGAATGGACGTGTTTGTGGCAGAGACTATGAGATTGTACACAGTATTTGAGACCCTGCTCCTTTACTCATGTGAAGTCTCAATTTCCTCATCTGGAGGCTGGAAATACAGACTACTTTCTTCCTAAGGTTTGTAAAAGGATTGATAACTTTGTTTGGAATGTTTATTAACAAAGGGCATCACTGTGATTGTTATAAGCATGAGTTGAACATCTGTATGTACCTGCATAGCTTTGTGCTTCATTTTGATGCACCACGATATTTTTAAAGCTCATGGAGGTACAGACACAACAAATAGAAGAAAATGCATCAGTTAAGAAATCTTTTTTTTTTTAATAAAATATATCAGTATATTTTATGTCATATTTTACATGAACACTTGAAAGTTAATTTTTTGATAGAGAAATACTTAATAAACATTTTTAATCATTGTACCCTTGCTGGTGAACCACTCTGATGTTTCACACACAAAAAAATAGGTTCAAAATCATTTGTACTAAACAACAACAACAACAACAAAAAACAGTTACTATATGAGTAAAGGGCTTTAAGAGACATTTCTTCAAAAAATATAAACAAATGGTCAATAAGTACATGAAAACTAGTCATTAGGGATGTGGAAATTATAACTACATTGAGGTACCATTTCACATCTGTTGGGTTGTGGGTTAAAATTACTCTATTAATAATTTTCTGTTATTCTTTTTTAAAATTTTTTATTCACACAGTTCATATAATCTTACATTTACATAGGGTAGTACTGTCTGTCTCAGTCTACTATTTTTCCTGCCCCCATCCCCTCCTGTCCCATTTTCCTCCACACCATCCATACTTCCTCCATTCTTTCCTATCCTCCCCATAACCCCTCTCACACACCCCCCACCCCACCCCCGTTAGGTATCAGCATCCACTGATCAGAGAAAACATTCAGCCTTTGGTTTTTTGGACTTGGCTTATTTCACTTAGCATGATATTCTCCAACTCCACCCATTTACCAGCAAATGCCATAATTTTATTCTTTTTTATGGCTGAGTAATATTCCATTGTGTATATATACCACAGTTTCTTTATCCATTCTTCAATTGAAGGGCATCTAGGTTGGTTCCACAATCTAGCTATTGTGAATTGAGCAGCTATGAACATAGATGTGGCTGCATCCCTATATTTGCTGATTTTAAGACCTTTGGGTATAAACTGAGGAGTGGAATAGTTGGGTCAAATGGTGGATCCATTCCAAGTTTTTTGAGGAATCTCCATACTGGTTTCCAGAGTGGCTGCACCAATTTGCAACTCCACCAGCAATGTACAAGTGTGCCTTTTTCCCCACATCCACACCAACACTTGTTATTGCTCGTATTCCTGATAATAGCCATTCTAATTGGAGTTAGATGAAATCTTAGGGTAGTTTTAAATTGCATTTCTCTAATTACTAGAGATGATGAGCACTTTTTCATATATTTGTTAATAGCCTGTATATCCTCTTCTGTGAAGTGTCTACCCAGTTCCTTAGACCATTTATTGATTGGGCTCTTTGCATTTTTGGTGTACAGTTTTGTAAGTTCTTTATAAATTTTGAAGATCAGTGCTCTGTCTGAAGTGTGTGTGGAAAAGATTTTTTCCCACTCTGTAGGCTCTCTTTTCACATTCTTGATTATTTCTTTTGCTGAGAGAAGCTTTTTAGTTTGCACCCGTCCCATTTATTGATTCTTCCTTTTATTTCTTGTGCTCTGATGGTCTTGTTGAGGAAGTCTGGTCCTAAGCCAATATGAAGAAGATTCAGGACTACTATTTCTTCTATTTGGTGAAGAGTCAAATTCCTAGATCCTTGATCCATTTGAGTCGAGTTTTGTACAGGGTGAGAGATAGGGGTTTAATTTCATTTTATTGCATATGGATTTCCAGTTTTGCCAGCACCATTTGTTGAAGAGGCTATCTTTTCTCCACTGTATGTTTTTGGCACCTTTGTCTAGTATGAGATAACTGTACTTATGTGGGTTTGTCTCTGGGTCCTCTATTCTGTACCATTGGTCTATCTGTCTATCTTGGTGCCAATACCATGCTGCTTTTATCACTATTGCTCTATAGTAGAGTTTAAGGTCTGGTATTGTGATACCTCCTGCATCATTCTTCCTGCCCAGGATTGTTTTGGCTATTCTAGTTCAGAAATCTTGATCATTGCTGATTGACGATTGAAATTAAGATATTCTTCATGTACATTTGATCAGATCGATTAGCCAGTTTTTCCTAGTTGTCTTTCTTTTTACCCCAGCAACACCCACAAAAACAACCTTGCATACAGCAAGATGCTTTTTTACAGACATAGTTGTAGCCTTCATCTCACTACACGTAGTGGAATTTCAAGGAAACCCTCAGTTATCCTCAGTTAATAGGCAGGACAATCCTACGAGCTTGAAGCTCTTAGAGGAGACTGTATGCATGTGAATATATAGAGAAATATTGATATAGATATATACATATATATGTATATATCTGTTTGTTTTATTTGTTTGATGTATGTGTGTGTGTGTATAATAAACACAAAAATAAAGCAAATTGGGAATTGCGTGTGATAGAAAATCTATTAGAAAGAACTGAGAGAAAACTAGGAGATGCCTGATTTGTCCTTTTCCATGGACTTTTTCTTCAATGCTCTAAAACATCTGCGGAACAATGACCCTGAGTGTACCCAGTCCCATCGCTCGTCTAATTTTTAGGGAGTTCCTTATGGATGGATGAAAGCAAACAATAGCTAATACATTTTTTTTAAAGTCACAAAGCTAATAAGTGGCTGGAACAGGATTGGAAGCCAGGAAATGTGGCCATGGGATCTGTGTACTTATCCACTAACCCATGCTTTCCTAGGCTTTAGAGAAAGGGAATTCTAGCTTTTGCCTATTGGAACATTTCCAGGTGACCAACTACCCTCTCCTTAAAACCTTCTGTCACCTCTGTCTTCCTATCTTCCAGCTTTCTGGGATGATCCACCCTAACACTGGTGCTACAGTGTATTTAATGTGAATCAGAAGCCAGACTAAAGAAATGGAGTGATAGTTCCTTCAATCTTTTAAAGGAATCATATGCGTACTTGCCATTAGTCAGGAAGACTGGACATGACCATACAACGTGATCATCCTGAAGTGATCTGGGCACTTTTCAATGACCCTGAAGGAGTATGACCTAGTCAGGTGAGCTGACCATACAAGTGTCTTTTCAACTTAGCACTGACTAGGGCCACGGTGGGTGCTGCACAAATGACCTGAGCTTTGCGGTTTTTCATTGCACAAATAAAACCCATAGTATTCATTATTTATAATTTAATTTAAATAAGTATAGTCCAAGAAGCTAATCAACTCCTTCCTGTAACTCCAGAAAAGCATATGCCTGCCTGTTCAACAGGTCAGGACCTAACCAGCAAAACCTTGAACATTAGAATTATTCTTTGCTCTTCTCTGACAAAGGCCAGTGTCCCAATTTACATGAACTTAATGCTAATCTCATATTCTTTTGCTAATGTAGATTCCACAGAAACTGGAAACACACACACACACACACAGACCCCTAAACCATTTCATCTGTGAAATACTAGCTTTAAATATTATTGAAAATCTCTCCCACTTTCTTACAGGAAGACAGAACTTTCTGAAGTCCTATATTAACTCCCATCACAATTCTACAGGTCATCGTCCTCTGACAATGGTTATGCATACTGTGGTTTTAAGGATGTGTTCCTAGTTTTTAAAAAAGACCACAGAGCAACAAATATGATGCAAATCCAGACTACCCACCCGATAAAATTTAGGGAAGACAGAAATCATTTTTGTTCTTTTAAGTCCTCTACCCTAGAAAAGTTTACCTGCCTGAGTGCCTGGCAGTGAACTTCCAGGTCAACCTCTTACAATATGGGCAGATATTTAACAAAGTGGACGAATTACTGTTAGACAGAAGGAATAAGCTCAAGAGATCTATTGGACAGCATGATGATTCCAGTTGATGGCACACATTCTTAAAAAATATTTGTGCTCTCATCACAAAAATGGTAAATCTATGAAGCCGTGCATGTGTTAATTAGCTGCATTTGACCATTTCACAATGGATATGTATATATATTTTAAAAATCATGCTGTACACAAAAAGTATATACAATGGTATCTGTTGATTTTAAAGTAGACTCACAAATTTGAAAAATGTTAATGTAGAATAGAAATTTGCTGAGAGAGATCTTAAAAAAATAAAAAGGGCTGATCATGAGGGTACCTCACCTAATAATGCACCAACACATTAGTAAATAGGAAAAAAAGATAAAGATAAGCAAGAGTTTCAAAGTTACAAAGTCCTGGGTTCAATTCTACTTTGTCACTTTCCAGTTGCATGACTCTGCATAAACTACTCAATCTCTTTGAGTTATTTAAAAATGGGAATACTAGAATCCTACTTAAGAGTTTTCTGCGAGAAGTATATAGGTACAGAGAGTATGTGTGTGTGCAAGTCAGAAGAGTCCTCCTTGTGCACTCCTATGTGTCTTGAGGGTAGAGAACAAAATGCAGACAGCAGAGTTTGAGGGCTAAACTTTGAAACTCAGAGCTTCTTACTAAACCTACTTTCCATTGTGTGCCATACATTATGACCTAACAATGTGATTGATTTTGATTCAGCAAGGCTTCCAACCTTGAGAAACTCTTAGCTGTGTGCACATCTTTTTCTACTTTCAATCAGACTCAATATTATTTCAAAGGTAATTTTAGTGTTCAAAAGTTGCCTAATGGTTTTCCACTCATAATTAAAGACTTTTGTCTATAAGTTCTAGATCAAAGGTGCACTCTTTTCATTCTATTTATATTTCTACCAATTTTAACAGTGGTCTCATTCATGAAAGAAATATCTTCAGTATTTTAAATTTCATTCACAAATTTAATATAGTTCATTTCCTATATAAGTATTTTGACTACCTTATAAAATAATATCTAACACTTTTTATAAAACCAGCAGAACTGAAACTATAAATATGATGATTCTTAAAATATTTAAATTTCCCAATGTAATAAGTAGTCTTAGTAAATTACAAATCTAAACAGTTACTCAATGACACATTTTGAATCAGATCACAAGGTTAATCTTTTGTTTTACAAAGCCCAAATCTCTTAACTATGACAACTAACTAAAACATTAAATTTGAAAAATTCCTTCTTAGCACCAAAATAGTAACACATGGTGTGATTTAATTAAAAATATTTGTGTGTAATCCTAAGTCTTTCAATGGTTAGGATGTTAAGGAAACATTTATTACTCTCTATGCACCTTCTCAAAGGTAAGGGCCATATAAGAACCAGAAACTCAGGCCAGAATGGTGAGGTCTAAAGTTACAATATTCAGGACAATTTTTCTCATAATCCCAACTATTTGACTTCCATTTTTAAGTGTGATGTTTTACAGTTTTTAAATTAAGGAAGGAAGATGGTAATATAACCCATTTTCCTAAGCCTGAGGTACACCAATATTTCATCCTACCATTTTTTAAACACATTAATTTTCATCCTTCTGTCTAGGCTACTACAATCACTGGATTGGAGATTTTGTGAGTTCATCTACGAATTATAAATTTAAAAACTATGTAGTTCATTCCTTCCAAATCCTTTCTGACCATGGAAATTCTGCACAGGTCTTGTGGTTTTCTTCTGTCTGTGCACTGCCAAGATCATTGGGTTGGTGAGAAAACAAAACAAAACAAACAATAACAACAACAACAACAAAAAAACACAGGAATTATTTAGCTGGGGTAAAAACACAAAAAGTGCACACAATATACTAGATTAATCAAAGGAGATGCATGCACTCAGGACTGTCCAGTTAAAGCATTCAGGGTGCCATTTGCACCATAGCCTGGAGGTTTGAGTGTGTCAGGTACAGTTTTAAGCATTGATGACGTAGTAGTAACAAGAAAGATGGGGACCCTGCTCTTCTGGGGTTCACACTCAGTCAGGTAGGAGCAAAAAGTCAGTCAATGAATGAGCAAAAAGTAACACCAGATCAATACAAATTTGATAAGTGCCACAGAAGAAATAATGCAAGAGAGTTCATAAAGGGTAGCAATGGAGGGCCATGGAGAGGCTAATTTTGAAACTAGTATCTGGTAACAACTACCTAAGAGGTGACTCTTAAAGTGAAGTATGGGAAAGAATGGAAAGCAGGGGGAAGGCTTCTAGGCAGTGAAGTACAGGAAGTATCAAGACCCCAAATATGCAGCATTGCTGGCATGTTTCAGGGGAGAAAGAGGAATGCATGGCTCAAGGGACATGAGTAAGGGAAGGTGGAATGTGAACTGGGGATGAAGAGAGCAGGGTGAGGTCATGCAGCTACAAAAGGCTCTAGTGGAGCCATGATAAGAAATTTAAGCTGGATGCAGAGATGCATGCCTGTAGTCCCAGAAACTCAGGAGGTTGAGGCAGGGGGATCACAAGTTCAAGCCCAGCCTCAACAACTGACATGGTGCTCAACAAGCTAGTGAGACCCTGTCTCAAAGAGGGCTGGGGATATAGTTCAGTGGTAAAGCATCCTCAGGTTTAATTCCCAGTAGAGAAGGAAGGAAGGAATGAAATTTGATTCTCAAAAAAGGAAATTTGGGTGCATTGGAAAGTTTATAAGAAGAGTTTGAAACTAGAGAGTGCTATGATTTTATTCACATTTTTAAAAAGATAACTCTGGATGCAAAATAAAGCCTAAATATTGGGGTGGGGGAAATCTATCTGAGAGATATTGGTGGCTTTGTCTAGAGTTGTGCTGGATAGTGAAGGTGGGAGAAATGGACTGTTCTAAGATGTTCCTTGGAATGAATTTTTCAGGATGATTTGGATACTGGGAGATGGTAAGGACAAATGAAGGATTACTTCTTCATTTGGGATTGAGTGGGTGGGGATGCCGATACCACTTTCCAGAATGAGGACAACTGAGGAAAAGATAGGGAAGGGGAAGGAAGAGGGGCAAGTTATGATGGAGAAGAGAAAATGAGGATGAGTATGGAAACATGAAAGAGAGGAAGACAAAGTAGCTCTGGGTGAATGGACTTACACAGCATAGTTAAAGAAAAGACCAAGAAAGGTGCACATAGAAGTTAGAGTTTTAGCCGGGCACAGTGGCGCACACCTGTAATCCCAGCACTTGGGAGGCTGAGGCGGAAGGATCACAAGTTCAAAGCCAGCCTTAGCAACTTAGTGAGGCCCTAAGCAACTCAGTGAGACCCTGTCTCTAAATAAAATACAAAATAGGGCTGGGGATGTGGCTCAGTGGTGGAGTGCCCCTGGGTTCAATCCCTAGTATCAAAGAAAAAAAAAAAAAAAAAAAAAAGAAGTTAGAGTTTTAGATTTTGTGTTAGATAAATTGAGCCATTAGGTCAAATAGTGTTCTTGCAGATAAAAACTGGAAGAATAAATTTCTACATTACCTTCACTACTTTGCCAAAATTTCTTCATTTGCTAACAGAGTTCTTGATGGAAGGCAAAATGTAACTAGAAGTGAACTTGAGGCCTTTTTCCACTGTGTGTTTTCTAGTCGTGGAAACGTAGATACTCCTCAGCACTTGATAGTAATCAGACTAGTTTGTTCACTGTTTAGCTCTACTAATCAAAAGGGTCTTATTTTGTTTTTCTATAGCTTGTGATGTATTTGCTCTAGATAACAGAGCACACAATCAGAAGATTAATTTGCTTTGGGGCTATGAAGCTTACAGTAAAAAGACAAACACTATTTTTGTATAACATGTAATTATTTACTAGTTTGGGGCTATTCATTGGCACATAAGAGAAAAAGTTTGCAAACTGAAATCAATACAAATAATAATTGCTTCTCTTGGGAGAAGTATCAGAAACTAGAACAGGGAATATGGGATGTTTGGCTTTGTTATTATTTTTTTTGTAATAAGTATTTGAGTTGCTGTCTCCTGATTCTCTTTTTTTTTTCTTTCAGTGATGAAAAATTTTACTGTTTCCTGTAACACATTCTTATTTCTTAGACAATGATTCCATGTCACATGAAACACACACATGCACACACACACTCACACCACACACACACACACACACACACACAGATTCATGCATACCAACTCGACGCAGTCTCCACTCTATTTCCCTTTTCATTTTTGACCCATAGCTACTGGCAATCAGTATTACCATTACCAAAATCACCCATTTTGTACAGAATGGCCAAAATGTTGGCTAGTAGTAACAATAAATTTTCCACTAGTTGTCAAAAGAAAGAAACTTCCAACCAGTTACATCTTCTATTTCTGTTACTATTATTTATTTTCCCTACAACAATTTCTGTAACAAAAACTCACATAAAAATTCTGAAGTCATGTTATAGTTGGATATCAACTGTCTGCGTCTCACTATTTCTATATGACAAGATATATTTGTAGGATTCGAATATTAGAAAAAATCTTACATGCAGCACATTACGGCTGAGTGAGTAATAAGAGGACAATAACTGTGAAAGTTAAAAAGAGCAAAAGGAAGATGCAATTAGAAAAAAAAGGATAATATAGAAGAGAAGGTCTGTATAATTATTGAAAAAGATTAAAGGAGCCAGAATTTATAGAGAAATTGAATTTAGCTATATATAGTAATACTCCTTTTAAAGAACTCCAGATGTCTTAGATTTTGTCTGTGTAGATTTAATATCTGGATGGATATCAATCAATCAAGTCAAGCACTGAGATCTCACTGAATCTGACACAGAGTTGGAATATCAGAAAAGTTTTATACACTCAAAAATTTCATAAGAACAGCAGTCAAGTAATTTAAAGAACAGACTTTTTATTGTAGAAGCAAAACTTTGAGTTTTATATTATTCTACACATGAGGGATTTGACCTATAGAATAATCTCCCACAGCTAATAAATGTCTGAGACAGTATTCAAATCCAGGATCCTTCAGTCAAGGATCATGCTCTTTCCACCAATGAGAAGCCTCCTGACTCACTGAACATTTATGGGAGTTCAGAGAGGGGAGGAATCAATTAGGCTTAAGTTCTCAAGTGGACTTTCTCAAGAAAGAGTTACTTGAGTTGGTTCTTGAGGAATAAATGAGATTTTAAAAAGAAGAATAGAGTCAAGAAGACTGTGCTCACTTGGCAGAGGGGAAGACAGTAAGTGCCAAGCAAAGAAAATGGAATAAGGTGATGGGCACGGGAAACTCACAGGGGCACTGGCCAGAGGAACTGGAAGGAGTGTGGAGGAACACAGAAACATGAACCTGGATGGGGCAGGTGTGGAGAGCAGGATTTGAGATGCTTGAATGATAGAGAGGACAACAGGGTGTATAGAAGAGAAATCAGCCACCCTATGTTCTTGCATAACAACATTAGGGTCTTAGAAAAAGCAGTTTAGGCAGAGTCCACAGCCCTTAAAAGTCCACTCTGGACACTACATTTTTTTTCCCCACATCAAGCTTTTGTTTTCAATGTCCTCTCTCTAAAAGATGAGAACTGGCCAGGTGTGATGGTGCATACCTGTAATCCCAGCAGCTCGAGAGACTGAGGGAAGAGGATCACAGGTTCAAAGTCAGCCTCAGCAAAACCAAGGTGCTAAGCAGCTCACTGAGACCTATCTCTAAATAAAATACAAAATAGGGGTTGGGGATATGGCTCAGTTGTCGAGTGTCCCTGAGTTCAATTCCCTGTACCAAAATAAAACAGGATGAGAATGGGAGAAAAGGTATAGGCTGATGTAAACAATCACCTGACCATGAAGAACTTACTCTGTCAGGTCAATGAGAGACCAATGTTTCTCAAACTAAGCTAGGGATATTGAAAGGGCAATGAGTTAATAAAATCTGAAATATGTATTATGGATTATATAATTTATATATATTTATGTTATATATTGTGGACTATATATTATAATAATATGTAATATATTATTATATATTATATTATATTATATCATTATATGTTATATATTATTATAATATATATTATTATAATATATTAATATAATATAATATATAATATATTATTATAATATATAATACATATATATTATATAATATATATTATAATATATAATATTATATTTATTTATATTATTATATATTATATATTATTATAATATATATTATTATAATATATTAATATAATATAATATATAATATATTATTATAATATATAATACATATATATAATATATAATATATATTATAATATAAAATATATAATATTATATAATACATATTATATATAATATGTATAATACATATTATAAGTAATATGTATTATAGTATATAATATATGTATATATGTATATAATATATAACATATGTATTGTAATATATTTATAATGTATAATATATGTATGTAATATATAATATATATTAATAAAATATGTAAATGCATATTTTATTTTATATTTTATTTTATATTTTATATTTTATATTTTATTTTTTAACAAAAATTATATATTATAATATATAAACAAAATTAAGTCAAACAATATTTTATATAAATTATTTTTAGTATTTACAAAATTAATTAATTATAAATTTATCTAAAAGTTTAAACAAATAAATGGTAACGATGTTATTAAGCATTGTTTTTCAAGTATCAAACACTCAAAGTTCTAACTCTATTTTGTGAGAATTTGTTTGTAGAATGCTTTTAATTTAAAAAGAATGTGAGCCACTGCTCCAGGCAAAGGAAAATACTGAAGGTTCTCCACAGAGCCATGTGGACTGATTGCATTCTGACAGCTTGTTGAAGATGAATTTGAGTGAATCAAGACTGGAGGGAGCACAATTCTGGACCAGCTATAAAGATGAGAGCCTTTTGTTAATGGTGAAAGTAGGAGATAGAGAAACAGACACATCCCAGAAATACTCATGAGGTGAAGTTGGAGAAGTGAGGTGAAGATATGGGAATGAAAGAGGAAAAAGCATCAGAGATTGCATTCAGATTTCCTGCTTGGATTACTAGCTGCATACTGGAATATCCAGTAATATAGAGAATATAAGAGGAAGATAAGGTCTGAAACAAAATTGATTCATTTACTTCAGTGTGACACTGAGTTGAGGCACCTGTATGGAGTGATTGTTCATCTTGGCTTACCTGAACTGTGGTGATGATGTATGTCTATATGATGTATGTCCCAACTTAATTATTAATAGAACCTTCCTTCTCTTCCATAACAAATGTCTTGCAGTGAGAAATAAACCATATAGCCATTCTTACCTTAAAAAATTTGTAGCAGGAGGTGTCCTTCAGAAGGCTGAGGATGAGTGTGAATCTCAAAACAGTGGTCTGGACAGAAACCATGATTTAGGAGTAATCTCAATATTTGTAGTATTTGAAACTGGTAAAGTAGGTGGAAATTTTTTAAGGAGAGTACTTTTTTTGTCATTGTGGATAAAGATGGAATCCACATTGATGGAAAAGCTAGTGATAGGTGAGAAGAGAACCTCAGGTACACATACTCAAAGTAACAGAGAATGAAAGAGAACACAACCCTCCAAGCTTCCTTGAATATGACAATTGCAGAACTTCTGCTGAATCTGGTACAAATCATTTATGTAGAAGGTTCAAAGTGGAAACTGGAGTGTAGTGGGCCGAGAGGTAAAGGAGAGGTGAGGAAGATAATTTTGACATATTTCTATAGGGAGGTGACTGGGTAATAGTCAAACCAGTATGCAGGACCAAGTGAGGTGGAGGTTTAATTTTTTTGTTTGGGGATCAGAGACTTGAAAATTGTATAGACCTCAAAGAAGAATTCAGGATGAGAGGAGAAAAGGAAGAAAAGAAAGAAAGAAAGAAAGAAAGAAAGAAAGAAAGAAAGAAAGAA
>JAJEJO010005233.1:286697-338239 GCA_020662805.1 Glaucomys volans
AGAGAGAGAGAGAGAGAGAGAGAGAAGGGAGGGAGGGAGGGAGGGAGAAGGAGGATGAAAAGAAGCAGAAATATAGACAACAGACACAAGATACAGGAAAGAGAAATTAACAGTCCATGATGCAGATGCCTGGAGAATAAGGTAGAAAAGGACATCAAAGGTCTAAGTGGAAGAATTGGTGTTGAACTGGTTGACACTGCACCAAGACCCTTGTGCCTGGTCTGTACTTAACCCAGTATAAACAGGAGGTCATTCTCAAGGCCAGAAGGAAGTAAGGGGTTGAAGAAAGCAATGAGACCTGTCACTGAAGGATGCTTTAGGCAGATTTTGAAAAATTAGAGGTCAGTCTGCTGCAGATTCAAGGTAGAGAATGAATATCCCCAAGATACTTCCCACCTACTTTAGGAAGAAGCTTCACCTATACACTGGACAGTGAGTTAAGAGTTTCAAAAGGAGGAGGAAGAGATTGGAATAAGCTTACTTCATCAAATTTAGGAGGCAGAGGGATTAAATCCTAAAGACCAAAGTAGTTCCTGGGCCTACAAACTCCTAAAGTAGGTTCTGAAATTGTGATATTGGAACTGCTAGATATAAACATTTCAGAAGTTTTTGCACCTGGTGAAATTCAGGAACTTTGCCTGAAGCTCAACATTCATCTTCATTCCCAGGAAGTTATTCAGAAACTTCTAGAAAGGAGTACAGACTTCCAACTGGGAGTTGAGGCAATGAGGTAGGTTTTGGCAGCTGAGAATTACGAAGAGAAGCAAGGCCTGAATTGCCACTGAACGTTCTACAGGATCAGAGGGAGCACGTGATGCGTGGAGAAGATCCAGAAAGTTGATCCTCAATTATACTTCTAATTCCTTTTGTGATATTATACAAGTTGCTTAACTCTATAGGCCTTAAAACCTCTCTTCACCTCAAAAAAAGTTGAGCGGGGAGGGGAAGGGAGACTTTTTAAGACCTTCCCATCTTTGTAGTTCTTAGGTGAATGTGAGCAGAGGAGGATACAAGAGCAAATTGCAAGAATACTGTTATTCAGTGAACAAAAAGGCAACGTTTTTTGATTATCAAATTAATAAGTCTATTTTTATTTCCATTGCAATACATAAACCAAGGATATCTTCGGGGAATGAAGGGAGATAGAGCTTTGAATTCAAATATCCAGTCAGTGAGTTCTTTACCTCACTCAAGTGTCAGATGAATAGCAATGGATCAATGGAGGATTGATTCAAACACTGGAAACCTAGAGAAAACTGTGTTTCAGTGATCAGTGTCCAGGGAAATATGAATCAATAACTAGCATTAGAAACCAAAGGCAACTAGCAACATGACTGAATCATAAAATGGTAATTGCTCCATACAGGTTTCCCACCCACATTTGAAATAAAGTTTGATTTTGTGGATTCATACCACATATTAAGCCATATGCCAAGCTGCGTTGACACTGGAATCAAGAACTAAATACAGGCCTGTGACAGCAACTTCTCTATAATCAAAGTGCTTATAGGCTGGATGGTACTGAGTA
Organism: Glaucomys volans; assembly: GCA_020662805.1. Lineage (NCBI taxonomy): Eukaryota > Metazoa > Chordata > Mammalia > Rodentia > Sciuridae > Glaucomys > Glaucomys volans. The sequence goes on from JAJEJO010005233.1 coordinate 288,226, forward strand.
TGTGGCAACTGACATCTGACCAGGTCTTAGTCTCAGAAACCAGTTGCCGTAAGACAAGAAACGTTACTTTAGGCTTTCAGTTCCCTGTAGATCGGCCAGACCTCACCATTTGTTAGTGCTGATGAGTCTATGCATTTGATAAGATCATTGAGTTTATACTGAAAACTTAACTACCACATATGAATCAATCCAACACTGTGACCTAAGAGGTCAAAGTGCTGCTTAGTCCAAGAAAACTGAACTCTACCAGGTCTGCTGGCTCAGTGAGAAAAAGACAATAGCATCTTTTGCAGATATAAGTAATTAAATTCATTTAAAATTTAATTTTTCTACTCAGGGGCAGGATATCTTTTAGGATAGCTAACGTTGAATTCCAACATTTAATACGGTCATGCCAAAAAGCACTTAGGAGAAAGAACTCATAATTAGTGACATCTTTTTTTCCATTAAATCTTCATCAATCTAAGTCTGTAAATGAATATCATGTGAAAAATAAACACCTGACCTTATCAATATAATTAATTCTCTAGAAATAAACCTGCTATCTACTTTAATCTGGAACCACTGTGCATTCTATTTTCTTACCAACACTGACAGCTTCATGAAACTGCCATTGCAGACTCACTGCAGTTAATGCCTGAGATATCTTGAAAATATGAACATTGATGTGGCTGCATCACTGTAGCAATCTGATTTTAAGTCCTTTGGGTATCGGCCAAGGAGTGGGATAGCAGGGTCAAATGGTGGATCCATTCCAAGTTTTCTAAGGAAACTCCACACTGCTTTCCAGAGTGGCTGCACCAACTTGCACTCCCACCAGCAATGTATGAGTGTACCCTTTTCCCCACATCCTCGCCAACACCTGTTGTTGCCTATGTTCTTGATAAAAGACATTCTAATTGGGGTAAGATGAAATCTTAAGGTGGTTTTGATTTGCATTTCTCTTATAACGAGTGATGTTGAACATTTTTTCATAAATCTGTTGATTACTTGTAGATCTTCCTCTGTAAAGTGTCTGTTCATTTCCTTGATCCATTTATTGATTGGGTTATTATTTGACCCAGCTATCCCACTCCTTGGCCTATACCCAAAGGACTTAAAATCAGATTGCTTCAGTGATGCAGCCACATCAATGTTCATAGCTGCTCAATTCACAATAGCTAGATTATGGAATCAACCTAGATGCCCTTTAGTAGATGAATGGATAAAGAAACTGTGGTATATATACACAATGGAATATTACTCAGCCATAAAGAAGAATAAAATTATGGCATTTGTAGGTAAATGGATGATGTTGGAGACTGTTATGCTAAGTGAGATCAGCCAATCCCCAAAATCCAAAGGCCGAATGGTCTCTCTGATAAATGAATGATGATGCATAATGTGGGGGGGGGAGGGTGGCAAGAATGAAGGAAGGTTAGATAGCATAGAGGGAAGGGAGGGGTGGGGGCGGGGTGGGGGGTAAAAATAATAACAGAATGTGTGACAGATACCATTGCCCTGTGTACATGCATGAACGCACAGATGGTGTGACTCTACTTTGTGTACAACCAGTGAAACAATAGCTGTACTCCATTTGTGTTCAATGAATCAATAAGTAAATAAAAAAAAAAGAAAAGAAAATATGAAGAGTGCCTGTCACTGTCCCTCACAATGACACTAGGGAAGATCTCTCTGCTCCTGTTAGCTCTTGGGTAGTATGGGGTGGCCAGGGAAAAACTCATTTCACCACACTCCTGTGCACTGATCACATGAAATTCCAAAATTCATCCTCAGTAGGTTCTAACAGTGACAAAGAAAGCTGGCCTATTTAAGAGGATGTGGGAAAATGACATCCATGACAAAGTACTCAGTAAAAGTGGATATGCGACTTAAGTTGTGGCATGAGTGTCTGCAGTTAAACAATTAGACATGTGCATGCAAGATGAAAATGAATGGGTAAGAGGAATTAATTTTTTAATCCATGTATTTCTAAATAATCAGGGGACTTTCTGAAGTTTTGCACATGTGATACTAGTGAGGCAAAATCTTTCACATCTGCCTTTAGTTGTCCAACAAAGTCTAACCTGGAAATTAATAAGCATTGGTTCAGCTGGAGTGAACAATGCCTTTTCATTTCCCATATCTGAGCACACTGAGATGACATTTCACAAATCATAAGTTACATTAAAAAGATAAACACTTCACTGGTATAGACTATGGTCCACTCAGCTCAGTGACTTTTTCTCAGACTAAAGCACCAGAGTATGTGTTATGTGTATGGAGGACTAATAATGTCCTTGAATCAGCAGCAAAAGTTTAGGTTTGTTTTCCATATAGTATAAATTTCATAATAGATTTCACTATGTATTACATTTTCCAGTGAATTATTGATACCCATTTAAAACATTTATTTTAAGTTTCAGTGTGTCTCTAATCATAAATTAGGATAGGGCATAAGTTAACTTCTTTTGAACTTCAAGAGGGTAATCCTAAATATCAGATCAAAACAAATGTTTGATTCATATAAATATGTATATATAATTTACACATATATAAATAATTTTAGAGCATTTTTATCCTTATATAATTATCCATCTTGTATTTTTCTAAAATGGGAAGTTCTAGCCATTAAGTTTTGCCTTTTATAGCAGCTATTTGATACAAATCTTCAACTCCTTTTCTTAAAAATTCCATTCCATGTTTTTTCCATATATCTCATTTGAGGTACTTTGATTCTAGGGTGACCTTCAAAATCTGCACACCGTCTTCATTTTGTTTAATTAAAAAATTTTTGTTTGTTCCTTTAGATATACATGGCCATAGTTTATTTTGACATTTGTACATACAGGGAATACAATTTCCCATTCTTGTGGTTGTACAGGATGTGGAGTTACACTGGTTGTGTATTCATATATGAACCTAGGAAAGTTATGTCCAATTCATTCTACTCTCTTTCCTATTCCCATCTCCCCTCCCATCCCGTCTTTCCCCTTTGTCTAGCCCAATGAGCATCTATGCTTTTCTCCTCTACCCCTCCTTATTGTGTGTTAGCATCTGCATATCAGAAAGAACATTGGACCTTTGGTTTATTGGGAATGGTTTATTTCACTTAGCATGATATTCTCCAGTGCCATCCATTTACCTGCAAATTCCATAATGTCATTCTTTCATTTTGGGTAATATCACATTGTGAAAATATACCACATTTTCTTCATCCATTCATTTGTTGAAGGGCATCTAGATTGGTTCCATAGCTTAATTATTGTGAATTGGGCTGCTATATATATTGATGTATATAGCAACTATACTATGTTGATTTTAAGTACTTTGGATATAAACTGCAAAGTGGGATAACTGGGTCAAATGGTGGTTCCATCCCAAGTTTTCTAAGAAATCTCCACACTGCTTTCCACATAGGTTGCACCAATTTGCAGTCCAACCAGCAATGTGTGAGTGTACCTTTTTCCCCTCATCCTAGCCAATATTTATTGTTACTTGTATTCTTTATAATTGCCATTCTGACTGCGGTGAGATGAAATCTCAGTGTAGTTTTGATTTTCTAAAGATATTAAACATTTTTTTTCAAATATTTGTTGATTAATCATATTTCCTCTTCTGTAAAGTGAACGACATTTTACTTTATATAAGTAAAAGAAAATTTGTATTTCTTTTTCACACCTAAGAAAATTCCTCAACATTCCTCAGAATCTAATTCTGTAAGTAGAAAGAGTGATGTCTTTGTGTTCAATTAATCCAGAATGCATGTGATCCTGACCTTTTTCATGTCTATTCCCTAATTTTACTGTTAATTTTATCTTGAGGTTGGGTGTTTGTGTGTATGTGTGTATGTGTGTGGGGGGGTTCTGTTCAAATGACTTTCATGTAAGACAAAATCTGTTACTTCATCAATCTTTGATGAGGTGGGTGTTTTAATCAGTTTTTTCACCACTGTGACTGAAAGACCTGACAAGAACAATTATTTGGAGGCTCAGGGTTTCAGAGGTCTCAATTCACAGGCAGCAGACTCCATTCCTCAGGGGCTGGGATGAGGCAGAACATCATGGCAGAAGAGTGTGGCAGAGGAATTCAACTCAGGACATGCTGTTCAGGAAGCAGAGAAAGATTCAGTTCAGCTCACCAAATATATACCCCAAAGGCATGTCCCCTAGGGACCCACCTCCTCTAGCCACCTATCAACCTACAGTTACCACTCAGCTAATCCCCATCAGGGGATTAATTCACTGATTGGGCTGAGGCTCTCATAACCCAATCATTTTACCTCTAATCATTCTTGCATTGTCTCACGCATGAGGTTTTGGAGAACACATAATATCTAAACCATAACAGTAGGTATGCCTGCTTTGTACCTATACAATAACTATTAGAATTATGCTTTATTCACCAGTACTTCTGAGGAGGGATGTGTTACCACTTTTTAATCCCTGTCTCCTTGCAAAGATCTGAGGATTCCAGTGCAAAACACATGTATAAACTCTGGACAGAGCCAAGGAGCTCAGTGCAGAGTGGAGTACAGAGTCATTACTTTTAAATATGTTAAGATTTGCAGATCACAAAAATAGGCTAATTATTTTTAATCACCCTTTTGAATTCTTTTCACATGATGTTATTAGACATTTCCCTTTCTCAGACAAAACAAAGAAATAAGGACAACATTTTTATCGTGGGCATATTTCTTCATGTTTTCAGAGCTCCTTCCAAGTCCTGTGTATTTCAGTACCAATGAATCTTCTTGTCTTCTAACATCATCTTCCCTGGGTAATTAGAAGTGGCTCAAGTTGCCAAGATTACCCTACTCTTCTGCTCATCTCCATGGCACATAGAGTTTAAGGAATAACCCTAAGAAATGATGTACTCTCCATGTCCTGGAGACAGGTAAGGAAAGGTGGGTGGCTCCTCCCATTTCATTTCCCCTACTAGTCATAAAGCAGAAACTCTGTAAGACTGTAACATGTTTTATGGGGGGTGGGAAATGATCATATAAAGTCAGTTTTTAAATTACTCTAACAGTCTGTGACAGTACTGGGTTGTGTGAGAAGCAAAAGGCTGGAAGAATGGGGTGGAAGGATCAATAGGGAAAGAGGAAGCTTCTGAAATGCACACGGCATTTGGGCCCTGGTTTGGAGGACTGAAAGATTCAGTGGAAAAGGAAACACATTGATTTTAGAAAAAAAAATTAACCTCACAAGAGGGAGTAATTCATCCATGACAGCACTCTATAGATCAATAAACTGAAGTTTACCCATAGTGGAATTTCTGCTCACCAGTTCAAAGATACCTAAATGTTTTCTTATATCAGGAACTATCCTAGGTGCTGGAAATACAAAAAGGGAAAAAAATGGCCCTTATCTCTTTGGGGTTTCCATATGTAAAAAATGAATTAGCTAGATAGACATACCACCAATCTAAAGACCCACTCAGTGTCATTCCAAAGCAAATGTAGTTATTTAGAGTTGCCCGCAAAACAAAGATAAAGGTACCTAGAAACTTTGCAGCCTTGGAGAAAACACCTTTTATGAAGCAGAAAGGAAAAGGAAGCCAATATGATTAGTTATTGTTTAAAGGGTGTATTTATCTTGCTTAGTTCTAGTCACAGATAACTTGACATTTGCATTACTGGAGTCCATTTCCAAGTGGCTTTGAAGAGCACTGAAATGTTCTTGGAAGTTGGCCAGAACCACTTTGGCTTTCCTATCTGCAGTTCCATGAAAGATCGGTGCATGAACTATAGCACCTATGACAGCTAAGATGCTAGAATATCTAATTGCATCATTTTTTAAAAGATTGAGTAGAGTACCACGTTCAAGTAGAGACACCCTAGGGACAGTTGCAACATCTGCCTGCGATTGTTTTCCACACGATGCCGGATATGCCTGGAAGTTGCAAACGCAATTTGGCTTATAGATTTTTATTAATTTTTTAAAGAATTGACTATTTTCAATGTGAATTAGCCTATTCTGGGCAACAAGCACATGAAGTAAATTGAAAATAATCAGTGAAATTAAGTAAAATTCTTGAATAAAGAAAAATACTCAGCATAACAATTATAACTGCTCCTATTTCTTATTTCAGTAAGAGACAGTAGGAGCCCCATGAATCCAAAAATATTTGCATCCCAAGTTATTACCCTTCTTGTGTCAGTTCATAGCTTGGTAAGATTTTCTATTGCTCACTATTTGCTGTTTCCAAAAAGAAACAAATTTCACATGGTTCTCAGAGCAGAAGACAGAAAATACCAACAGGATTATATCTCTTCATTTACACTGGTATCTGTAATAAAATAGACCAGCATTAAAAAGATAAGCTAGAGATATATTAAAATGGGAAACATTATTAGGCCAACATCAGCCTGAGTTCCATTAGCCAGAACCTATTTTATTAAGTGGACAAATCAAAAGTAAAAGTAACACAAACACCTGTATTGTGGTATTTGTTAATATTAATGAGATGCAATAAAATGTAAGGGCTACCAAAGTCCCTCAAGAGCTGGGAGTGCAGAGTGGCTATTGATTAAAATTACTATGTATCTTTCAACATTATTTTAGAAAGAATTATTTTTCCTCATTCTCAAAATAATGTTTTCCCAATATGCATTTAATTACAGCTTCCAAATCATCAGTAAGGATTTCAAATACAATGCATTTTGAAATAAGGCTATAAACAGACCACATGATTCAGTCAAGTGAAAGAAGAGATGTTTAAATTAGATTTCCTAATATACTGGTATAGCCAATGTATGTTTTTATTTTTATTTTTTATTTCACAGAGGAAATGATGCTTGAAACAGAATTGAGAGGTAGAAGATTTTCTAGTCCATTGATTCCCAAGCATTTTTTAAATCTGTAAAAGCCTTTATTCAAAAGCAATTTTAAAAAGAGTTCCAATAAAATAAAGCTGTTCTAGCTGACACGCAATCTCCCATAAGATGTGTCTATCCCCTCTCCCTCTTCCTCTCTCTGTCCTCAGAACCCATTCCTAGTTTCACCAGCTCCTATTCCTACTCGCAAGGGCAGAATTTAGAAGAGTCAAATTAACAAGGCACCATCTCTGTGAAATAAAATGTTTAAGTCCACAATACTATGCTGAGTACACTGTTGTGCTCCTGTGGCTCTGTTTTGACTGTCTCTTCTTGTGCTTCCTAAATAATAGGAAACAGTTCAGATTCTGCCCCCCACTCCACAGCCTTCAGACATGACCAAATTCTGTTTGCACAGCTGAGATAGCAGTACTGAAACACCAGTCATTGTGATTCTTATGCAAATTAAATGCTTTTAGAAGTTCAGGCCTAAGCCAAATATGCCCCCACATTTCACTGCAAAAAGGTGGAAGGTGAACAACTGTTCCTACAGTTATGTGGGCATATCTTGTCTTCATTTTCAGTGAAGCAACCCACTTTCCAAATAAACAATTTTGCTCATTCACATGTCCTTTGTCTCAATCAAAAGTAAAATGAATAATTCTTTCATTTATATAGGTGTTTATAGCCAAAAGCATGTTTTAGCACATCAATGATTTCACTTGATCTCTCAACAAACTTGTCAAACACTGGGGCAGGTATTATTGTCCCTATTTGTTAGCTGAGGAAACTAAGACCCACTGAATAGGTGGTAGAATTTTTTTTGTGGGGGGAAAAACCGGGGGATTGAATTCAGGGGCACTCGACCACTGAGCCACACCCCCAGCCCTATTTTGTATTTTATTTAGAGACAGGGGCTCACTGAGTTGCTTTGCGTCTCACTTTTGCTGAGGCTGGCTTTGAATTTGAGATCCTCCTCCCTCAGCCTCCCAAGCTACTGGGATTACAGTTGTTTGCCACCATACCCTGGTAAGTGGTAGGATTTTAAGTCAAAAAGTCATGCCTAATATTGTCTAACTCTGCTCTTGACAACTACATTTAGTTGTGTCACAAGGCATGGTTATGAGAGAACTTCCAGGGAAAGGGAGACAGAAGTATCTTGGAGAAATTCTAAAATGTATAGCGAGAATAAAAACATAAATTAAATATAAGTGAAAATATGGTTGATACCCTAAACAGTTTCCACGAGCCTTCGCTTTACAGATCCTGCAGGAAAATCCAAAGAACCTTGACCCTTCATACCTGACACTCTCTTAAAGACACTGTTCATAGGGCTAATAGTTTCTTTCATTGTTCTTGTTCCCTGGATTATTCCATTGATGTCAATTTTCAAGAAGAAAATAATGCAAGGACTAGATTGACAGAACACTGACAACCCCTTTGCATCCACCGGATTTTTATTTTTTTCATGTAGGTGCAGGTAGATTTTTCTAAATCGACTTTCTTAACTATAAAAAAGGTGCTGAAAATTTAAATGCAATGTCATTCAATGTGGTTATTCTAACCTTTGCATACACAGAAGAAACAAATGACTTCTGCAGTGGAGCAAGGTTACCATAATAAATCATGCTTGCATTTATTTTTGGAAAAATTAGCAATGTATCTATAATTTAATGGAGTAAAGGTGATATATGTATCTACACAAAGGAGAGGAAACTTCATCCCCTGGTAGATAGACAAAGTAGTCAAAAAGTGATTATGTGTGTAAGAAACGTTCTCTAGACACACACTGGTCATTTATTGCTCTTTGGAAAAAAATTCTAGATATATAGGAGTCCCTGGGAGATACAGAGTTGGGTTGGAGCCCAACCATAAATCACATTCCCTGAAGTGTAACTGCAATTTTCTAGGTAAAATCCTGACAAAATTCATATTAAGAAGAAAAGGAGTTATGAAAGGAAATAATATACCTATATTGTAATGTCATAAATATAGAATTTTTTCTCAATAAATGTTTTATTATAGGACTATTTTTGAATTTCAGAAAAAAAAATCGAAAATATAATACAGACAGTTCCACATACTTCAGGCCCAGCTTCCCCTATTATTAACATTTTACTTAGATTTTGGTACATTTGTCAAAATTAGGGTACCAATCCAATTCAGTGCATCATTATTAACTAAATCCATATATCATATATATCTTCTTTTCACCTAATGCCTTTTATTTCCCATCATTTATTTTGTAGAGCAATCCTTAACAGGAACTCAATTGAGTTGACTTTGGTTGGGGGAGGGGATGGTAGAAGGATCGAATTATATAAAGGGTACATACTATTGACATGACTTATCACTCTTTGTGCTTATCTTGTTTACTTGGCTAAGGGAATATGTATCGATTTTCTGCTCCAGAAAGTTATCCCCTTCCCCCATTCCATAATGATACAGAATATTCTGTGTACAGTCCACACTTTAGGAGCGGGGATTATGCTCCACCTCTTGAGAAAGAATACTCTATAATTTATGTAATTCTTCTGCAAGGGAAATTTGTCGGTTTTTCCCCAAGTATTTATTTATTCAATCATTTATTTTATTTAAGTGTGGACTCAGGAACATCTCAAGTTATAATCTAGGATTAACTTCTTTCTTTTTGTTCAAATTGTTCAATCCTTGGCTCTTGGGAGCTCAGTTGCCTCCTATGTTTCTTCTACCCTTTTGGCATGCCTGTATTAATATTGGTTTCTTTTATATTTATTTTTAGAACTTTCTGAGTATTTGGCATTATAAGATACTGCAGGCTTATCTGGGATATTTCTTCCCCCAGTCTTTGAGGAAAACATTTTTCAAAGCCAGGGAATAGGTTTTTAAATAGAAATGTTGGATTCAAATTCTGACTCCACACCTACCTATGACCTTGAGCAATTTATTTAGCAACTTTGAGAGTCAGTTTCTTCACCCATAAAATGAGAATATTACTAACCTCCAAATATTATTAGGTCTAAATAAGAAAACAAATGTTAACACCCAGTTCCTAGCACTCATATTTAAAACAAATCAATTCACTTTTCTTTCTCTCTCTTTAACACCCATTAGCAGAGTAACCTTCTTCCTGTCTGGTTGGACTCCATTAATCACCAACTGAGGGGGCTTCCAAAACAACTGCCTTGAAGAGTCACTCTCATTATTGACAATCTAGGGTTGTCCCTTTGTGTGCACAAACCCACACTTAAACACAATACACACATGGAAGGAGATTCACATGTGTATCCATGTTGTAACATTTCACATACATGTAAAGTACTTCCAAACCACACATCTAAGCATGAAAAAATACTTGAAATATACCAAAGCAGCAATTTTGTGACCCTAGTGTATCAGTTGGTTATTTTAGAGAAAAAGAAAAAAAAGTATTTGTCATAATGAGTAGTTACCATAACAACTGCATGCAAGTTGATTTTTGGCAATCACTTCATCATTATTTTAACATTTCAGTTTCCATGACAACCAAATGCAGTTAGCATTATCTCTAAATACACTCCACAGGTATTTTTTTCTTCAATGAATCAAGGTCTTTCATTTTACACTAAAGAGATTGAGGCTATCTGTATACAATTAATGGAAAAATCTATCAACAACAACCCTTTGTCAAGAAAAGAAGTGATCAAACTAATAGAGGAACATTATGGATATTGTCCATTTCCCTCCTGATATTGTATATGAAGGATTTTTGAGAAAATATATCAGATTTAACCAAAAGAAATTCATCTATTTTTCTAGCACAGTTCAAATCCAAAAGAATAAAGTATTTAGCTCAGAGAGTCAGACTCCTCCTGGGTTGACTTTAGTTTATATTTTTATAGTACAACTAAAGTACAGTCACTTAGAGACAGGGAGCATGCAATTCTTATTCATGCTTTATGAATAGCTGAACTTCACTAATCTGAGAAGCACAGTTCACTTATTGGCAAAGGCTTTAGTTTATGAACCTATTCCTGTTGATGCTTGTTAAGACTTGGATATGAGGTGTCTCTCTAAAGCTCTTGTGTTAATGCAGGAATATTCAGAGGTGAAATGATTAGATTATGAGAGATGTTACCTAATTGGTCCATCCTAGCTTGAAAAGACTAATTGGGAAGTAATAAGCAAAGGCAATTGGACAGGGCTGAAGGAAGTGGTGGGTCACTGTGGGAGTGTTCTGGAAGGCTTTATCTTCCCTTTAATTCTTTTCTCTCTCTCCCTCCCCCTCCTCCTTCCTGCCTGCCATGAGCTGAGTAGTTTCCCTCTGCTGTACCTGTCCACCACGATATTCTTCCTCATCTTAGGCCCAGAGCAATGGAGCCAGCCGACCATGAACTGAACCTCTGAAACTGAGCGCTAAAATAAACTTACACTCCTCTACATTGTTCTTGTCAGGTACTTTGGTCACAGCAATGAAACACTGATGGACACAACACAAGTTAGACCTTCATTTTACTCCTGTAATAGAACCATTCCTACCTTTCTTTCTCTTTTAACACATATTTTCCCTTCTTTCTCTCCTTCCATTCTCCTTTTTCCTTTCTTTTCCTCTGCCTTCTCCTTTTTCTCTCTTGATCTGCCAACCCCCATGTTATATGGCAGCAGTAAAAATTATAGTACTAGAAACACAGCAGATCAGGGATGAAGTGTTCAGTAACACCTTTTTATTACAAAGCACTACTTGGGATAAACCTCAATCAAGATTTCTTAGATATTCACATACAAGTACTTTATAGTAAAAGACAACTGAATTGGGGCTTTAGTATTCCAACCCATTTTTGCCTTATCTGTCAAAATTATTTAATAACAAGAGTTCATTAGCATGAGAAGCAGACTCTATAATGTCCTAGTGAGTATATAAAAAGCATATGGCCCAAGTGCAGCAATTGCAAATGATAGGAGATTATTGTTCAATATCCAGTTTTTCCAAATATGTTCTCAATACAATATACCAAAAAGGCCAATCTATATATGAATCTAAATTAGATCCTTTTGAAGATTCAACAGTTATTAATTTGTCTGGGATCAACTTAATGCTAACAGACAAAGCAATATCACATGCCAATGTCATTTTTCTGAGCCTCTTATAACCCAATCTCTAATATCATCAATAATAGGAAGAGCCAAAGTACTTATGGTACAATTCTACAGTTCAGATACTTTTGCTGTTGTCAGCTTTATCTTCTCAGCAAGGTCCTCAGTTAATAATTTAAAACCATATTTCCCTTTTAAGTATTCATCAGAAAAATCTTTTCCATGTAACAAGTCTTACCCATTCACATTGCTTTCACTTTTATTTTAAGAAGGTAAGGGGAAATATTTCATTATTTGAGAAAATACACAAACTTAGGCAATAGCAGGTAGTCTATCAAACTTAAATTTGATGTATTGTAGGCAGGATATTATTTTAGCCGCATGGATCATAGACTCCCAAACATCAGGGATTTAAATAAAATGGAAAAGGAGTGAACCCTTCCAAACTCATTCTATGAGGCTAGTATCACCCTGATATTCAAACCAGACAAACACATACCAAGGAAAGAAAACTTCAGACCAGTATCTCTGATGAACATAGAAGCAAAAATTCTTAATAAAATTCCAGGAAATCACATACAAAAACATATTAAAAAGATATGATCAAGTGGAGTTCATCTCAAGGATGCAAGGTTTCTTCAACATACAGATATCAATAAACATGATTCATCACATCACTAGACTTAAAGATAAGAAACATACAATCATCTCAGTAGATGTAGAAAAAGCATTTGACAAAATACAGCACCCCTTCATGTTCAAAATACTAGAAAAACTAGGGATAAAAGCAACATACCTCAACATTGTAAAAGCTATGTATGCTAAACCCAAGGCCAATATCATTCTAAATAGAGAAAAATCGAAAACGTTCCCTCTAAAAACTGGAACAAGACAGAGATGTCCACTTTCACCACTTGTATTCAAACCTTGAAACCTTAGCCAGAGCAATTAGACAGAAAGGAAAAGAACTCAAACTATCACTATTTGCCAATGACATGATTCTATACTCAAAAGATCCAAACTCTTCTACCAGAAAACTTTTAGAACTCATAAATGAATTCAGCAAAGTAGCAGGATATAAAATCAACACCCATAAATCAAATTCATTTCTGTACATTAGTGATGAATCCTCTGATAGAGAAATTAGAAAAACTACCCCATTCACAGTAGCGTCAAAAAAATTTAAATACTTGGGAACCAATCTAACAAAAGAGGTGAAAGACCTCTACAATGAAAACTACAGAACACTTAAGAAAGAAATTAAAGAATAACTTAGAAGGTGGAACTCCCTTGTTCTTGGATAGGCAGAGTCAATATTGACAAAATGGCCAAACCACCAAAAGTGTTATGCAGATTTAATGCAATTCCAATGAAAACCCCAATGATGTTCCTCATAGAAATAGAGAAAGCAATCATGAAATTCATTTGGAAAAATTAAGAGACCCAGAATAGCCCAAGAAATTCTTAGCAAAAAGAGTAAATCAGGGGGCATCACAATACCAGAACCTAGGCTATACTACAGAGCTACAGAAACAAAAATGGCATGGTATTGGCACCAAAATAGACAGGTAGACCAATGGTGCAGAATAGAGGACACAGAGACAAACCCACATAAATACAGGTATCTCATACTAGACAAAGGCACCAAAAACATACATTGGAGAAAAGATAACCTTTTCAACAAATGGTACTGGGAAAACTTAGCATCCATGTGCAGTAAAATGAAATTAATTCCCAATCTCTCACCCTGAACGAAGCTCAACTCAAAGTGCATCAAAGACTTAGGCACTAGAACAGAGACTCTGCACCTAATTGAAGAAAGATAGACCCAAATCTTTATCATGTTGGCTTAGGACCCGACTTCCTTAACAAGACTCCTAAAGCGCAAGAAGTAAAATAAAAATCAATAAATGGGATGAGTTCAAACTAAAAAGCTTTTTCTCAGCAAAGGAAACAATAATGTGAAGAGAGAGCCTATAGATTGGGAGAAAATCTTTACCACATGCACCTCAGATAGAGCACTAATCTCCAGGATAAATAAAGAACTCAAAAAACACCAAAAAAACAAATAATGGAATCAATAAATGGGCTAAGGAACTGAGCAGACACTTCACAGAAGAAGATATGAAATCAGTCAACAAATATATGAAAAAATGTCCAACATCTCTAGCAATTAGAGAAATGCAAAAGAAAACTACTTTAAGATTTCAACTTACTTTAGTCAGAATGGCAATTATCAAGAATATAAGCAACAGAAAGTGTTAGCAAGGATGTGGGGGAAAAGGTACACTCATACCTTGCTGGTGGGATTATAAATTGGTGCAACCACTATAGGAAGCAGTATGGATATTACTTTGAAAATCTGGAATGGAACAACCATTTGACCCAGCCATCCCACCCCTTGGCCTATACCCAAAGGACTTAAAGTCAGCATAATACAGTGACACAGCCACATCAATGTTTATAGCAGCTCAATTCACAATAGCTAAATTGTAGAACCAACCTCAATGCCCCTCAACAGATGAATAGATAAAGAAATTGTGGTATATATACACAATGGAATATTATTTAGCCTTAAAGAAAGAATGAAATTATGGCATTTGCAGGCAAATGCATGGAGTTAGAGAATATCATGCTAGATGAAATAAGCCAATCCCCCAAAACCAAAGGCCAAATATTTTCTTTGATAAGTGGATACTTACCTGTAATGGGGATGGGTGACAAGGGAAGACTGGAGGAACTTTGGCTAGGGCTAAGGGGAGGGAGGGAAGGGAGGGGATATGGGGGTCAGAAAGATGATAGAATGAGATGGAAATTATTACCCTATGTACTTGTATGATTGCATGAATAATGTGACTCTCTCAGAATTGTGTATAGATTGTGTGTGCTCCATTTGTTTACAAAGAGTTGAAATGCATTTTGCTGTCATGTATAACTAAATAGGACAATTTTTTAAAAATTAAATAAATAAATAATAGAAAGGAGCTCTTATACTATCACATAATGTACTCTAAAGGCTGTAGTGCAAGTGGTTATTTAAGGGCCTATTGTTTTGCCTTTCTTAGAATGTCATTTTCATATAATGGTTCAGAATATCTGGCCATCGTGGTTGTATTCCAAACAACATAATGGAGGCAAGGTGTCAGAAATATATGCACCACCCTTTTAGATACGAATTAGAAATTCTATACTTCACTTCTGCAAACAACCTGTTTTCTAGTATTTAGTCTCATAGACATACCTCTTGAGAAGGCAGGAGGGCTGGTAAACATGTCTGGTTAGTCACTTGACAGCTACAAACTTTTGAAACCATTTCTATGAGGACAAAGTGGCAAACACATAGTGGGAGACATCTGCCAATATTGGTTCATTTCCATTCTCGCTAGAAAATTGTTTTTATGTATTTCTAATTTCCCCAAATTCAAAGGACATGTACAGGAAACTGAGAAGGAAGAATGACTTGAGAATTTCTAATGCTGTGCAAGATGTAGACTTGATTCATTAAGTGCTGAGACATCCTCTCCTAGTTGGGGCCCTTATGTTTAACTGCTCAGGAATCACTGACCCGTCAGCCAATTACATGGAGTACTTCAGAAAACTACCATTTTGTTTTGTCCCTTGAATCTGTTATTTTCTATTTTTTCTACTCACTATTTCAGGGAGAAGTATTTTGTTGTCCTTGTTGTTCTTCGTGACTTGCAAAGAAGGGAGATAATTGTTTCATCTTCAAAAGGCATTAACTGCGATTATTGTGGTCTACTCATTCCCTTACTGGAATTTTCCATTTAATTATTTGCTTTCCTCCAATTTCCCTTTTATTTCTCTCTCCCTCTCCTAACACACACACACACACACAAACACACACACAAACACATAGTTGCTAATAAGGGAATTATAATTTTCATTGTTATATTATCAAATGAATCTGTATGGAAAAATCATTTGTACTTCCATAACATAGGTATGAGTCCCAGAGTCATGCACAAATGAATATTAGTCAATTTTCTCCATTGCTGTCCTCTCCCATGCATGCTTAGTAACCCTAAATATTTTTTTAAATCTATTTGCTATAGGATGATGAGGTATGAGAGCAATAGCTTAGAAGATGTCCATATTTATAAATTCCTTAAACTTAAATAAACATGAGTCTAAAAATTAGAAAAATCAGTTAGCAATAAATGCCATAGAAGAAAATCCAAGCTAAATCACAGCTCTAATTTATGCACTCCAAAATGAGGAGAAGGAACTCCAAGCACTTTGAACTTTTAGAAAGATCCTATCATAATTAGTACTTGATTTTATACTTGAAACGGTGCTGAAAGTTCCCCTTCCTTGTAATGTCTGTTGTGAAAGTTGCAATCTTCCATGTATTTTTCAGAGAAACTAGCCACAGATCAGAGAAGTACAGATTATTTTCAATATCAAAATCACATGATAAGAAGCTAAGCTTCTAGACTTAGCTTCCAGTTACTTATTCAAACAATATCTATTTGGAATGTTTTGAGTATGTTCAAGAAAAACTGATGTCAGCTTTTCAAAATCCAACTTTCCCATGGTTCACAAATACATGACTTGTTTTTCCAAAATATGAAATGCTTAAGTGATTCACCGTGTCTACTACCACCAGGCTAAGGCACAGGCCTTCAAACCTGAAGTTCAAAGATTGATTTTTCTACAGACAGAATTTGAGTCAGGGATTCAAGTACACATGAATTAATGTGAAGCAGCCTTCAAAGGAGTTAGGCATATGGAAACAAGCATGTTGTCTAAGATAAAAATCTAGCTGTGATTTAATCCACAGAGGACTCCGGACTCTTATAATTATTACTCTATAGATCAAGAAACCAGTATGAAGTTTCTACCAATGCCAAGTATAATTCAGTGGTACAATGGGCAACCAGAGGAATGGTTGAGTCTGCATCACTGAATGGGTCTACATACCCAGTGGACCTGAAGAGAGTGAGACCTGGATAATCTGCCTATTACCTGACTCATCTCTGCCTGCTTCATCAGAGAAGCCTTGAAGATGGGGTTTTGGGTCCCTGGGTATCAATGTCAACTTAGTCTCTCTATTCAAAAGACTTAAGTAGCCCTTTCCTCTGTGCATGGTTTCTAAAGTAAACAGTTGCAGTTCTTCGGGGGAAGGTTGGAGTGAATCTTTTCTGAATATACTTGACTTATTTTTGTATGGTCCTTCTTTATGAGTCTAAGCCTATTCTTCAAGGAATAGTTTCTGGATTGAATCATGCTCAGTCAAAGTACAGTGACTTTTCATTGGAGGAACCAACCTCAGCTTCTTCCTTTGTCCTCTACTTAAACTCTTTTGATTATAAATGTTAAGCAATAGCCCTATTGACTATCCATCTTTTCCCATCTATCCATCTTTTCCCTAGAAATAATTTACAGATATTATTCTAACTTTTATATCCATAATGGTAATTATATTCATCTTGTTTTAGATATTTAAAGGTTGCCAAATGGTCTCTGCTGTTATAGGGCTTTAGCATCTACTACTATGAGCTCTGGCCTACAGAGTTAGCTGATTTCATTGATGTCAGTGCCTCTCACTAATAAAGGATGCATTGCTTTAGTAAATGGAGTGCCAACTGGTGCCATCCTCAGGTCCACAGTCAGCTTCTGGGGTTTCCATTCTTGTTAATACACCATCACATTACACACGCTACCTAAATATTTTCATTCTATCCACTACTATCTGCCCTAGAAGTTCTGGAATCTCTTTTCCAAGTCCCTATGAGTTTTCATAGCAATGTATTAAAACTAGACTCTTGTAGCCTTTTTGGGGTAAGTCCTTTGGCACAGGAGAGACTTTCCCATATTGACAAACTCTTCCTTACAGCTTTGTATTCTGCCCACCTTGACCTGGCACATTCAGGTATGACATCCTCAAGTGCAGTGGGTGTTATGTCTCAGTTACTTGTGACCTTGTCACTCAGTCAGCATTGAGTAAGCACCTAGTACTTGAAACCATCATGCTAAGTAAAACTCTTACATCTCATAGGTAGTATCAAGCAAAAATCTGTTTTGATGTGAGGCCTTATTGGTGTATCTTCAAAAGACTATTCTGAGATTTATTCCAGATTCAAAATTAATCTTCATTTTTTTATAACTGCAAATCCAAAACCCTATATTTAATCTCTAAGCTTAGCATATAAATCTTGTGTTACTATTTATAAATGTAGAAAATTTAAATAACTTTTCAGGGAATTTTGATTAATAATTGACTTTTTATGAATTTTATTAGACTTTCGATTATTTCAACTACATTTGCAGTTTAATTATATGAATTCCTATTGCCAATGACATTATCTGACTTAGTATACAAAACCTTCTGGGTTAAAGGACTAAATAATTCTTATAAATTAAACCAACTTTATAAAGACTGTGACACGTATGAAGTTATCTTAGATATTTCAAAACTATGCACGGACTTTGCAAGATTTTAACTTAAAATCTCAAAATAATATTGATTGCTCACTTTATATACTTGAAATTGGATTTATGAGCTTATCACACGAAGATATCAAATTCTGTTAAAATTCACAAATACATGAAATGACAAATGTTTTATAAATCTTTTTAAAATTAAAATAGTAATACTAACGTTTGCTTTCTTAATTGCTTTTAAAATTTTAAATATACTATCTCTGAAACACAAATACCCATTAAGGAATAAAATTATCATCTTGATTATCTAAGGTGATGTAATATCTTGAGCTTAAGATAGAGCTGACAATTTCCAGAAAGATTTGCCTCCAAGCCTTGACAATCAGGCTGATTTCTTTTCAATATTCACTATATTATTGGCTTTAGTCTTCAAAATTAGTTAGTCTTAAAGCCCACATACCTTGCCTATTAATTTCAAATATTGTCCAAAATGTTTTGATCTTTGCATTTTGTGGGTACTTAAAAAAGTTCTCACTATCTTCCTGCCTAATTCTAAAATTCTTTGAATTCAGTAGAATTCTATGTATATGTTTGTTTTAAGTTAAAGACTTTGAATCTTGAAAGCCTGCCTTCCTCTATGTTCTTAAGCCCACACAATTCTTTTGTATATTTAAAATAATTTTCAGCTAATTTTGGATATCTTGTTTAGTTTCACTTGACTGTGGACACAATTTACAACGTCCCTCTAGGAACAAAGAAAGGTTATAATGGACCGTTTTGTACTCAGGAAGCAGTCATTTCTTGATCTTCTGAAAATCCTGCTCCTACATATTTTTCCAACCATTAATGCATTCAGTTAGCCGCTGAACATTTACAAAGCCCCTCACTGCCATGGAATGCCTTTTCCTGGGGAGAAGTCAGGTAGTTGAGAATTCATTGCCTCTTGTTAAAAAGGAACTTATCACAAAAGTAACAGACCTGTTCTCTCATCTACTCAATGAAGGTAGCAATGAATACAGAACTCTGCAGAAGGCTGAGCACCTCGTCAATCTTGAATAAACTAGTGCAGGTGTCCCAGAGTGCTTTGGACAGCACTGGATGCTGTGTAAGAGACTCCTGAGAAATGGGCATTCGGATAACCTCATCCTTTAATGAACACCCAGGAACATGTGTTAGGTCATTTGTTATTTGTTTGATGATCGGGATGAATGTAAAACATTGCAGATTCAGTCTCAGCAATTTTTTTAAAAGGCAGAGGAGGTAGGAGCATCATGAAATTCAGCCATAGACTGAAACCAAAGCAAAGGGTTCATTAACAAATATCCATTGAGTATCCACTACTCATCCGTAACTCAGCACTATTCTAGATGCAGAGCATGCAGGAGTGAACACAACAGAAAAAATCCTTGCTGTCATGGAATTTCATTCTGGCAGCTATCGTATCCAGACAACTAGGGTAGAAGAGAGAACAAAAAGAATTTTTAAAATTTTGTAAAATGAGAAAAGGGAGTTTCTCATGCCTGGCATCATCCCCTACATGGGAGGAATTATTAGTGGCCATATGTTCTTAGGGTGATTGTGAGACCTCTGAGAGCATCCTGAGTTGTTTATTTTCTTTTTATAAAAATCCTAATTTCTACACATTTCCCACTGACAAAAATATATTAGAGTTTCTTTTGGTGCCTTTCCATTATTTATCACAAAAACCACAGAGCAGTATCTAATATGAATGAAACATTAATTAGGCTACATAACACAAATTGTTAGTGTACTATAACCTGCATTCGCATGTCCCTACAATACCCTATTTTAAAACATGTTGCATTTTGAACTGACCTCTTTGACTTTTATACAATTTAAGATTTCTGGGTGAATGATTGAAGTCATCTGATGAGAGGTGTCCTGTTTTGAATTAGGATTTATTTAATTATTTAATGTGTGCTGAGATTTATCATAGTGGATTAAGAGGGTCATAGGCTGCTGTGGACCCTTCCATATGGTCTTCAGTCAATGTCACTGATAAACAGAATGCTGTGTGGTTCTTACCAGCACAACATGGCAGTATACGTAGCTGAGCCCTAGCTGTTCCAGAGTTTTCGTCTCCATGTTTTCCTGGAGAATTCACACCATTCATATGTTATCAAATGCCACTTATATTTCTTTTTTTGAAATTTCTGTGATTTATGTGGATTTAATCTTATTGCCCATTGCCTTTGCTTAGATGATTTTAAATTTTTAAAATTTTATTCAGTGAAGTTTTATTTCAAAATTTTATCATGAACTCCACATGCAAGGTTTTTCCTGCCACATCAGAGCTGAAAAATTTCTGAACTTACAGTGTTAACAGCAATATTATACATCTGCCATGAAAACAGGTAGTTTAATTTGTGCAGTTTTAAATCCCATAAGTGAATCAAATTGATGTGGTCTTGGGAGAAAGAGCTCATGAATGTTCATGACAGTATTATTCGGAATCTCCAAAAGCTGGGAAGAGCATAAAGGTTCGTCAACAGGTGACTAGAAAGACAAAATGCTATACATGCAGATGGCAAACAACTGCTTGGCATTGATGGAAAGGAATGAATTACTGATATTCAGACTGTCATGGATGAACTGCAAAACATGACAAGTGAAAGAAGAGAGAGAAAAGCAGATACAAACCCATGATCCCATCTATAAAAAAGGCAAACTAATTGCAATGACTCAAAGCTAATGAGAGGTTACCTGGGGCAAGTGGTTACCTACCTGGGGATCAAAGAGAGATCAGCTGCAAAGGTGCCTGAGGTATCTTTTGAGAGCAAGGAAAGCATCGCTGTCCCTCCATTAGACTGATGGATTTGGGTATGTATACAGTTCACAAGACTCACCAAATTATAGATTCAAAATGAATACATTCATTGCATGAAATTATTCCTCAATAAAATTAATAAGAGAAGTAATTTTTTGCTAGAGTTGGAAAAGGAAAAATAGCATATCAAGTTAAAAATATCTAACATTAGAATTATCTTCAACATTATATTATCAAATTCATTAGTACTTCTTCAAAATGATATAGAAAAGGAATTTTGCCTTTTATCTAGAGGAAGTCCTATTTAAAGTCCTATTTTACACACACACACACACACACACATTTGGTATTTTCAATTCCAATTGCAAAGAAGGACATTTCTGCTATCCCCTTTCTGGTTTTAAAACCAAGATAATTAACTTATGAGCTAAATGAAAATAATGAATGTGGTGTTCTGGCACTTTCCTTAATTTCCAATTTTTGAGTGACATATCTGTTTTGAACCCTGGCTTCTGCGGTGCTTGCGGGTGTAAATTATGTTCTCTGAGAAGAGAAAGCAAACAATCCAAGATTTCGCCATAGCCTGGTGTATTGCCAACCATCAAGGGCAACACTTTTCCACTGGCCAGAGTTTGAAATAATCATTGCAGGATTTGACCGACTAACACAGGGTAAGTGAAGGTTAAAGTTAACAGTTGGAATGACAATTCTTGAGAAAATAGCAACAACAATTACATATGGAAATTAAAGGTGCTTATCAGGGTGCAGAGCTGCCTGTGGGTTACTTCCTCAAAGGACAGGGAGGACAGATTTGGATTGTCTTCTGGTTGCTTCTCCAAAGGTAGATGCTATACATGGAAAAATATTGCAGCTCTCCTAGAAAAGAGAATGTTCTGGAGGGCAGAGTCACATCTGTGCAGCAAAAATCTTCCTACAGCTGGCATGTACAAATTACTCATAGCAACATACTAACTCTCCTCTGAGTCAAAAGGATTGAATATCTCCTCATTACGAGATGTGTTGTTTGAATTGCTGACTTGCTTTGACTGACCATAAGGAGAAAATCCACTCTTTCTTTCTGCTTGGTGCTCCTGATAGTGGATTCATCTCACATACTTCCGTGACTTGCTCTCTCGCCTCCGTTAGGTCCTTGTTAAAACGTGACCTTGTAAACACTTATGAACTTCTAAAATTGAGCTATACCAAAACCCACCCAATTGCCTCCCACATCCTATACTTATTATGATCCTTCTGTGTTTTATAATTTTGCCTATAATATAGAAACTTCATAGTTTACTGATTTCTTCATTTTTTGTCTTTCCTTCTCCTTCCATCAAATTTCACAGGATTCTTTTTTTTCACTTTTTTAACTTCTGTATTCTTGAGGTTTAGAAGAGTTTTTGATACACAGTGGACACTAATTAAATATTGATGGACATATCAATGAATGAATAGATAACTGTGATCTATTCTCAGAGAGGAAGATCCAATATACAGATTGGAGCCCAATTCATTAAAATATTTTCAAAAATGGGCAGGAAGAATTTTTCTTAATTTCCATCGGAAATTTTCCATGAACCTGAATGAACAGAGCATCTAGATTTCCACACTCCAATATTTGAAAAAATAATTTTCCAAACTATTCCAAGAATTGTTCCATGAGATCGTGATATGTGTTTGTTGTTAAATGCATCTACAGTTATGTTACTCAGCTTTCTGTTGGTTTAGTGTAACAAAATATTTAAGATAAGCATCGTGAAGGAGGAAAGGTTTATCTTGATTGACAGTTTCAGAGACTTCTGTCCATGCTGACTTTGCCACACTGCTTTGGATGTTGGCAGCACATGTATCATGGCAGGTGAGCAGGGGAAGATGTTCACCTCATGGCAGCCAGGAAGCAGAGAGAGAGAGAGAGAGAGAGAGAGAGAGAGAGAGAGAGAGGAGAGGACCAGTTTCCCAATATTGCCTTGAAAGGCATGCTCACAATGACCTAGCATACTTCCCTGAGGCCCCACCACCAAAAGGCTTCACTTCTGGGTGGTGTCACAGTCTTTAACACACAGATCTTTGGGACACATTTAAGATCTATACCATAGCAATAGATAAATACATCTCAGAATATAAATTATGTTAACTTTCTAGAGAAAAATAAATCACAATGTTTAATGAAAAGCTCTGAGAAATCCCACAATAAAATCAAATTTAAACAAGCACTTCAACAAATTAGTTTTAATCTTATTTAACACACTTTCCCGAATCTATTTGGCCATAGTACTTCCTTGCATTCTGAAACATCTGTTAACATTCCATCAATCAGTAGCATTCTGCTGAGTGCAGTTGAAGAAATTCCAGCATATTCCAGCTATTTTTTATCTCTGAAGAAATTGAAAAATGACAATGATCATTAAGAGTTCAGAAGGAATAACACCAACACACCTTTTCAATTTTGAAAAGGGTTGCTAAAGAATTAAATTGGGACAAACAAGAAGAGAATCATAATAATGAATCAAAGTGGACAAATATTTCACAGAAGCAGTATGAGTTTTAGATTTATACTTAAGATTTAACAATAAAATTACATAGACCTAGGGCTAAGTTCTTATAAGTGATGACTTATAATACTTTCAAGTTTAGTGCACCTTTGAGAAAGGATCTTAAAATAAAATATACAACAAAAAATGAAATTGATTATACATAGATAAGAATTTAGAAAATGATGAAAGTATACTTATAAATAGAGAAAAGATACTTTATTACATTTTGGGACAACTAATCTTTCATTTAGTGTGGTAGAGATGCCTTCCAGATGCACAAAAATTGATTATCGGCTAATTATTTTTAAATTTAGCATAAAAAATAAAATCATGCCAAGGTGAATAAGAAATAAGAGAAAATTTTGACAATTTGGGGCTAAAGTCTTTCTAAACAGAATACTATGGTCAGAAGGCTAACATATAAAAATAATAATCTTTTTTACTTAAATATTATACATGGAAAAAACTCACCAAAATATTTTAAAGAGAAATTGCAATCTTTAAAGATAGTTGCAGCAAATAGAGCAACAGTTTTGTCTTTAACTTAGAAATTTTATAGTTTAATGAGTGAAGACAAGAACGCTCAATGTCATGACTTTCTTCACAAAACAGAATCACAAGTAAGTACTGAACTTTTGAAAAGAGGATGGCATTCTTTTAATTAGCATCTATCCTTTATCAAAATCACCAAGATCTAAAATTCTAATAATTAATACATATTTGAGGAAAATAGGCACAAAATGTCTTTTCCCAATGCAGATCAGAGTTGAAACTATTATTTTACCCCTGAAACTCCACTCACAGAAATTGATTTGAAAGTAAGAACTGGACATTTACAAAATAATATATCTATATTCAACAGTCTTTAATCTCTTAATGGAAAATAACCATTAATAATTAAAATACAGGAGAATTTATAGCATAGTTTTAAAAATGCATGTATATTTATGGGCTTTGGAATTAGGATCCAACAGTCCTGCATACAGAGATGTTAGGCAGTGTGTTGACCTCCTTAAGCATTGGTATCTCATGTGATAAAGAGCTCCTGAGAAAAAGATATTGCCTACAGTGCTACAAGAGTAAATTAGTCAATGAATGAAAAGTGCTTCTCCCATTGCTGGAACATTCTGCAGATGGCAAAAGTATGCATGCATGCACACACTAATACGTAGTCTATGGAATAATATGTAATTCCTCAAGTACCATAAGTCACGCTTTGACCTGAAAAAATGTTCAGTATATAATGGTTTTAAAAAAGTCCTTTATATACATGAGGTATGTCATATTTGCATTAAATACCCAGCTATGTAATTATATACCACATCATTAACAAATACGTATCAAACTATTAGCAATGATTATTTGAGGAAGCAGGGATTTGATAGGTCAGGCAAAAAATCTAAGTATAGAGGAGACTTTCATTTTCTACTTCATATTTTCTTCAGTGTTGAAATATTTTGCAATGTGTGTGCTGCCTTTATAAACCAACAACAAATATCAAAGTCAGACAAGTCTACCTTGCGCATCTTCATGTGACATTTGCATTTCCCTATGAAGGCAGAACATGTTACTGCTGTTGATCAAGATCTCCATTTCAGATTAATTTTTTTAAAGAGTCAGTCCCATACTTAAAGTTAGGTATAACTAAGATTCATAGATCCCCACCTATTAAACTTTTCATTAAGAAAACAACTTCTAATAAATTATTTTTCAATCCTAGAAGCTAGATTCCCCATGACTTAATTGGTGCTATTTAGTACTATTATAGGATTAAAATAAGGTTTAATAATGAACCCAGGGGATGCCACTTAAAAATCATTTTTTAAAATTCATTTCCATTTGAAAATGAAGTAAGACACTGAGTTAAAACACAAAGAGCAAGCTTAATTTTGGAGGTAGAAGTTAATCCCAGGATTATGCATTTTAACAATTCTGAATGTAATTTCATTATTTCAAGGGAATGACTTAACTGCTTTTACCGTGTTTGCTTAAACAATCTCTCACTGCAGCAACTCATTGACATTTTATTACAGCCTACTTGGTGAGTCTCCTGCCAGGTCTGGAAAACTAGTGGAGCCTCATCAATGCTCATTTTAACCTAGAATGCAACTCTAGGAGAACCTGCAAGAGTGATGAAGGTGGAGAAAGAGCACATTGCACAAAGACAACTGGTGATTTTATTACACTGAAAATAGCAAGAAAAAGAAAAGAAATAAAATCCTAGCACTATGAAAACATTTCTGGGAGTGATTTTGAAGCTGAAAAGAGTTCACAATTCCGTGAGGAATATGAATTTATTCTAGAGTGTTTCTGGAGTTCATGAATTCAGAAACCTGATGTCATCAGAATTGCTTTTTTTTCAATAAAAATCTAAAAAGTTTCTCAGATGGACTTGTTTAGAATAGAGCATAATTCAATGTACATACTATATTAGAAATGTACCATGGAAATACTTTAGAATTAAAAATTACTACTTCATATCTGAAAAATGACCTCTTGTACTTCATTTAAAGTACTTGTACTTCATTTAAATAATTGGAAGGCACTACATTAAGATAATGTGTTTACAATTTCTGTAGTTCACCTTACTACAAATTAGACACTAAGCTTTCCTACTTCAACTCAATCTCTATTTTTCTAAATATAACATGAAAATTTGAACAAAATACTCTGTATAGTAGTCTTTTGCTGATAGGAAAAATGTCCAGCCTAATCTTCTCACCATGTGTGTGATGACCTCTCTGTTTCAAACCACGAGCGTCTCGCACCTGGTCTTCTATAACAGTCCTTGGTACTTCCCTCTCTTCCTCAGTACTGGCTTCCCCTGGTCTATTTCCATGGTGATCTTATTAAAATACAGATCTCATCATGGTACACTCTCTCCTACACAAATAACTCCCCCTCCATTCCCATTCACTCTTAAAATAATCCAAAGGCTACAGACAGCCTTATGATTTGGCCAATTTATTTCTCTCTCCTTCCCTTGCAATGCTTTGGATGCATGGCTCCTCATTGTGGTCCTGAAACACTCCCTTTACACTCATTTCTACATAGAAATTTTAGCCCACAGGTATACCCACTGCTTAACAGCTCTCCTCATTTCATTCTCTACTTAAACACTACCTCAACAGAATCCTCTTCTATTATATACAAAATGAAACTATCATTTCATTACTGTCTGATAGTATATTATATGCATTTGGTTTTGGACTCATGATAGTTTGTCTTATGATTCTGGGACTTTACAAGTGCAAAATCAATGTATATACCACAAAAATTGTACTTAAAGTTTTAAATTTAGTCTTTTCCTGGGCTAGCGATACACTGTATTGATGCTCTCTCATGATGTTGGGCAGTAGGAGAAGCCACAGCTCCTGGCTTGCCCGAGATCATGAAATTAGGCAACTGATACTCTACAGTGTGCTGTGTTGCTAAGCTATGATATTCGGTAGTTTATATGCACTAAATGCATTTTTTACTTAATGATGTTTTCAACTTATGATAAGTTTATTAGGATGTATTTCTATCACAAGTCAAGGAGCATCCATATTGGTTTTAGGGTCTGTTTTGTTTTACTGCATTTGTTTCGATGATTGCTCCTCACTATAGGAATAAAACTTCATGAAGTATGAGTTTTGCCTGTTTTCACTACCAAGTACTTATTAGGTACTCAATAAATAGTTCACAATAAATTGATGAAGGTTTGAAAAAATAATGTTACTTCATTTAACAGAATATATGACCCTGATATCTTTAATATAATTCACAAACCTTGATTTCCAAAATGACCAATATATTACTTTTATAACTTTTCCATATTCTTAAATTGTGAAGTTCAGTTTAGGTCATCAGAAGCCATCATTTTTAACTTTCATGTTTAATGGAATAATATTTGATAGATTTTCTGATAAATATTATTTTCTGAGCAATTCCCATTGCCTTATATTCTACCTATTTAAGAAGCATCAGCATATATATTCCAGGGTTACAGCTCATAGAAATAATAATTAGGAAGAGAGTAAAATTCATTTTAAATTTTACATCTTGGGATTCTGGTTCTCTTTTTCAAAATTCTATGACCCTGAAGAACTTAGGCCCTGGAGTAATAATCATCTTTTCTATCTGATTTGGGTATTTTCAGGATGATGTAAATCAAATGTTTTCAGCTTCATAGTAGTTAAAGTCTCTGACAAAATGGAAAGGGAGAAGGAAGGAGAGCTAGGGAGAAAAGTCAAGACTAGATCCAAGGTAAACTCTGGTGACTGGTGCTAGAGGGGCTTTGGGCCCTATCCCAGCCTTGGGTGGGTGTTATACCATGGGTGAAAGGCAAAACCATACACTCTGAGATAAGTTTGGGAATCCTGGAACTTAAATCACTTATGTGACTTAACCTAAGTGTCACTTAACATGAGTCAGTTGTTCTGGATCTTATGACTTATGTTCCAGGCTGCATCCAGGTGAATGGCATTTATTTTTGAAAACTCCACCACAAAGAACGAAGTGACCTCACAGAGGCTCTGAATACAGTAGATGGATGCAGGTTTGTTCATATGTCTGAGTGTACAAACAGTACACCTGGGACTTGAGAGGTGCAGTGTTTTCATTTGGGTAAACAGTAAATATTGATTTTACAACAGTCAAAAGTATCAATATTTCCTGACATATGTGGTTCTTTTGGAAATCTATTTTTAAATCCTTTTCTAATCCAAGTCTGTAAGACATTTTTATCTGTTTTTTTTCTGAAGGCATTGTGGTTCTCCTTTGCAAATTAAGAGCTACTATGTAACTGCTCTATATGGCATATGGTAGGGGTCAAATTTAACCTTTTTCATGTAGACAGCTAACAGTTACATTATTACTTATTATGTTAATTAAAGAGAATTGGAATGCTTACAATGATTAGTAGTCTGTCAAAGCAAAGGCTCCCCAAAATATATATGAAACAAGGCTGGATATACTATATTACTTGCTGAGCAAAGAATCATGCTGGTTGAACTCAGATTCTCTGCACAAAATGAAGTGTAATCTTATGTAAAGATTTGAGGAAGCACAGAGTTTAGTGATTAACTGAATTTTGAAATAGGAACACCAAACCTGATCTGCTGCTGGTTAGTTTATTTCAGCAATGAGGATACTGAAGAGAGACATTATGAGGAACATGGGAGCTGACTCATGTTTATTTTGATTTGTGGATATGCCTTTATGCCTTGGATTAACTGGATAATAGGAAGCTTTTATTCTGGCTTCCAAGGGTATGGGTTTATATCATCTTACTATGTGTTTTCTATTTGTTTTTCCTGATCTAAGTTGTGGGAGCCCTCTCTTGGCTTATGCTTGAGTGATTGAAAAATCTTATTCCCTGCATCCCCTTTGTTGCTTTGGAATATATATACATATATACATATAGGTATGTGTGTACACACACACACACACGGAGATTGCAAAAGGCTTTTTTGAATTTTCAGTTCTAATGTTACTGCAAAGAACTTTCTAGCTATGATTGCATTGCTCTTTGACTTGGTGAACTGTAGCTATGTATCTTAATTCTTTATGTCTATTTCACATGCCATACTGTGTTATCATTATTGCTCAGTACAGTGGATATTAATTCTGACTGCCTCATGTAGTCACAGCTTGGTTATTTCCTCCATCTCTGACCTTCTTTTGTGATGAGAACATCTTATTCAATGTGAGTTTACTGATGATGAATTCTCTTCTTTGGTTTTATTTTGTTTTGGTCTGAAAATATCTTGGTTGCATCTTTATTATTGAGGCATATTTTTTATGAGTATAAAGTCTAAGCTGGATTTTCTTCTAGAACATTAAAGATAACATTCTATTGATTTTTTTTTTTTTAGCTTTTATTACCAGTTTCTCTCAGGAAGTCAGAAGTGACTCTAATTTTTCTTCACTTCAGTGTAATCTCTCCTTTCTCTCAGTAAATTTAATATATTCTCTTTGTCTTTGATTCTCTGCAGTGTCGTTCTGAAGGGCTTGAAAGTGAATTTCTTTCTATTTATTTTGTTTGATTTTATGATGCTTCTTGAATCTCTGGCTTTATGTATTTTATCACTTTAAAAAGTAGCCATTAAAACGTAGTCTGTTCCATTCTCACTTCTTACCTTATGGATACTTCATTACTCTAAATTAAAGTTTATTACTGTATCCTTTCTGTTTCCCACATCTCTTCTTCATTTTTCACTTATCTCTCTTTGTATTCTAAATGTGTTTTTCTTAACTATATAATATTTCACTAGTGTTATCTTCAATTGTCCTTATCCTACTTTTAAATCTATCTATTGAGACCTTAATTTTAATGGATCTTTAGTGTTCCATGTTTTTAATGTATTACTCTAAAATATTGTTTTTCTTTTCTAATTCTTGCTATTTTTTAAAAACGTTTTCATCTGGCTATTGAAATTCCTATCTTGTTCTCTCCTTAAATACACATAGTTATTTTAAACTCCCTTACTCATGACTGAAATATCTTAATTTCTTAATTCCTTAATAATCAACCTACAAATGAACCTGAATTTATCAGGTTCTATTTTGTTGTTATTGTTTTCACCCATTGTCCTTCATATTGTTTTACGGCATTATATATCCAGTTATTCACTATTGCTGCCAGACATTGTATATGAAAAATTGGATTAGAAACCATTGGAGGCCTAGAAAGATGGCAAACTCCTCAAGAGAGAGTTCTTGTGTTTTTCCGGGTTCCTGGGAACACCATCAGTTTGGGTAGCTGTACCCCAATTTCCACTGTTAGGTGACTCAGTGCTATGTTTTATTCCCCACAAGGCTACTCTACTGCTAATTCATCCTAATTCCCAAGAAGCAGAACTGCAGTGTTCCCAAATAAAATGAGGAGCCTATCTGACACTCTCCTACTTTCAAGAAGCTCAAGACTACAGCTTCATTAGTCACACAAAACTGTCAAAGACTTTTCTAGCTTCTTGATGACTTATTCTGGAATTGGAATGATATCCCTTGGCAATGATGTCCCGAAAGTCCAGGCTCACCACTGTCTCAGATTTGCTTACTCCCACTGGTTTTGGTGGGAGACTTCTTTTCTCTGTTTTCTAATACTTCCAGCCAAATATTTGTTTTCTGTTAATATAATTGTTGGGGTTACGTATTTGTACTAGGTATTCAAAATTTCTCAGTCTTCAATTACTGAGACTCAAAGGTACTGGTTTTAAAGTAACACAGAAGCAGAGGCCAGAATTTCAGAACAGGGAGATTGTGATGAGACTAAGGATCCTAGGTGATGTACATCTCAATGCCAAGTTCTCCCGGTGATTAGTAAAACTAGATTAGTCCTTCAATATTACAAACCAGTATCTTGATTCACTGTAAAAGGAATAAGAAGTGAAAAATGAACAGCTTAAGTGACTGAAATAAACCTCATTTGTCTAAGTTTACCTGAATTGATTGATATTATGGGGAGGTGACTGCTATTGAAGAATATTAAAGAGATAATAGGCTAGTCATTAAGAGCATTTGTGTACATATGTAAACACTAATTTATGCCTATTATAGAGCCTCAGGTATGACTTCTGTTGTGACTCAGAATTGGCGGTAGCATTTAGAATACTTTTAAAGCATTTCTAGATGATTTCTATTAAGTTTAACCTTGTATAAAAAAATTTACAAGTCTTTAATCTAATAAAGCTAGTAATGAATTACAAGTTCTAGTCATTAACTCTTCTATAGGTCAAGAATATATGTTAATAAGTACACATAATATATGTGAATCATTGTATATTACATTAATTATAGAGTACATAATACAATTTATATAATATAGTAATATTACATTCTTGAATGTATCCAAAAATATGTAATATAATTGTCCAAGCTCTTTTAAATACACTAGAGAGGCAGTATAGCCTTCATTCCTGGGTTCAAATCCTAACTTTGCTTCTTACAACCTAAGTGACCTTATGGAATTTACCTAATCTTTGGATACCTCAGTTTCCTTGCCTCTAAAATTGGAACAACAATAATGACTAGCTCTAAAGATTGCTCTAACAACTGAGTTTGTTTATGTAAACTTTTTAAAACAGGGACCTTGTGAGTATAAGGTATACAATAATATCATTATGTTTAAAATTAAATCATCAAGATTGATGTCCCCATTTTTCAAGAAGTAGCCTCAGTGAAGGTAAGAAACTTCTCCAAAGTTACAAATTAAGTGACAGGACCTAGAAATGAACCTAAATTTATCAGGTTCTAAATTCTGTGGTATATACACTTCATGACAATGACCCTGTTTTTATGTCACCAAATGGCCTCATTTGGCTGAGATCAAGACCAGAATATTGAACATATCAAATTTCTTCCCTCAACATCCAAATCTCTCTGTACAATTTAATCCTTTCTCCTTGTATCTTTATTTCCTTGACTAAATCATATGTCTTAGTTTTTACTTTCCTTCTTGATTGGATTCTCCCTGCCTATAAATAAACTCGTCCACTCCATTCCAAAACAATTAAATAGACAATAAAGTATACATAAAATAAACCCTTTAACTCCTTCCTGAAACATTTCTATTTCTCTTCTTTTTATATCCAGTCCATTAAAAATTAAGATTATTCACTGCCCTGCAGCACTCATTGACTAATAAATCCTTTGTGATGAAGCTTTATTCCCACCATGCAATGGAAACTGCTCTCTTAAGACTGAATTACCATGTCAGCTATTTTTGCTCCGTCATCTGCTTTTGGCCTTCCTGAAGAATTTACAGTTAAAATTTCCCTTTGGACCATTCATTCATTTTTGTGGCCCTGGAATATCCAAGATTCCCATCTATGTCAATTATTTATGGTTGGTTAACTTTTAAGGAATTTTCTAATAGCCCCTCATCCTTTAATGGGTAGATTTTCTTCCAATGCTATGGACCGAGCATTCTTATTCTTTGATTTTGTGGTCATATCCACTCCTAAATCTTGACTATAATTATGTACATGTTTCTAAAATCTTATCTTTAGACATGCGATTCTACCCAAATCCAGGCACATGTTGAACTACTTAAAGAATCATGGGTACCTCAACCTCATCGTAGAACATTTCAGTTTCTAAACTCTCGTTAAGGAGTGAAAATAGAATTTAGGTTTTCTTTATCTGACAACATTCATTCTCACTTGTTCCAACTTTACTTTCCACTCGTTACTCTGCTAGAATCGAGATCCATACTGCCAGGATCTGAGCTAGAATATATTGTCCACATAAGAAGGTTAAAAGACCATGAGGATATTTCATGAATCTTTATTTATGTTTTTAAATTTGCCAATTTTGAAGACATCCTTCATTTTCTTACCCTGACATCAAGATACAATTGCAGAAGAAAAAGAGTTGTTGCATTATTCTATTTCAAAAATTTCCATGACACATGCAGAAAGACATTCCTCTATTTTTTCTATTCCAATAAGTGGTATGCTGTTAGATAGTTAACAACAGGTTCTCACCAGGTGCGCTGGCGTACGCTTTTAACTCCAGTGACTGAGCAGAAGGATCACAAATTCCAGGCCAGCCTTAGCAACTTAGCCAGGACCTAAGCAACTTAGTGAGACCCTATCTCAAAGTAAAAAAATAAAAGGGCTGAGTGGTAGATTACCCCTCGATTCAATCCCAGATACCAAAATATAAGTCAATAAGTAAGTAGCAGGCTCTCCAGAGGCCATATAGGGAGAGGTGCTCTGACTTGCAGCATATTTGATGAATTGTTATGTAAGAATGCCCCCAATAATAATAGCATTTTTTGGAAAAGGGAATAGTGAAGTTCTTGATCATTTAATTAATTACTCAAAAATTCATTAAGCATTTATTATATACTGCATAAACTTGGAGTGCTAGGGACACATGAAAGGAAGGCAGACTCGACATTATTCTAAGAAGTTCATATTCATGTCGGGAAGCACAGAACAGCCAATAAACAGCAACAAAATAAACAAAATAGTTACTCATACTAAACTTGGCAATGTAGGAAATAAATAGAATTTAAAGTCAAAGAGTAAAGGTGGCTTATAGCGAACACAATGGGTTTTATCTCTTCAATTTGCTCATCCTTAAAGGTATAATTTAGTGAAGACCCAGTGACCTAACTTACTTTGTGTAACTACCAAATCAACTCTATTTTTACTTGTTCTTTGAAGTTTGATGCCATTGTCAATACTTTCAGAATTTGACTAACAAAAATACAGAATGGGGCTGGGGATATAGCTCAGTTGGTAGAGTGCTTACCTCGCATGCACAAGGCCCTGGGTTCAATCCCCAGCACCACACACACACACACACACACACAAAAAAAAAACCAGAATGGTGGGATTTCATAGTATAAATAAAGTAAAAAAAAAAAGTGTTTATTCCACTACTACCCTTTCTGCAGTACCTGAAGGAAAAGGACGCTGTCAGAGGCTTACGATCACTGACCTTTAATATTAAAAGGAAATGAAAGGTGGTCAAGTGTGGATCATGACATTGCATTAACAGTCTGAGGGCCCCTGAGGCTTCTGTTTATTTGTTTGCCTTTTTAAAAAAAAATTGTGAAACAATATGCATGAATATCCATTATACCATTGACAAGACTTGAATTAGTAATAGAAACATAATTTATCATTAAGCAACATTAAGCAATTATGTTAAAACAACTGCCAATTAACTTCCACATAATATCATCCCAGAGAAATGATTATAGTCTTCAGTTCTTGATCTAAGAACTAAATATACAAATAGTGAAATACTTATTCAAAGGATAAGCATTTACAAATATATCAGATCTCGGTTGTGTTTATGCTCTGTTTCACAAATATTTTCCATTATGACTTAAGGGGGGTGGTTATGACAACATTTTCTTATTTAGATAGCTACATTTTCAACAGCTTTCTTTCAACCTCAGCTCTAATTCAGGGAACTGGCTAGGGAATGTCAGTGCATGCATTATTATTTTCATCACCACATTATTCATTTATATAGTATCTCTCTATCTCAAGGACCTTAAGGTGATTTACAAACATTAATGGCCAAATACCCATAGTACTCCTTTGAGATATGTAAACCTGAAGTTGTGCTAATTAAAAATTATAATCAAATCTCCGCTATATACACACCCACAACATTTACAATATACCCTGTCTAGACTCTGGAAATGTATCTGTTCAGGAGTGAGTGACAGGAAGACATGGCAGTGAACTGATTGACCAACTTGACAGCAGAGCACATATGAGAATCTGACCCTTTTTAATTATTTTTTGGTCTTTTGGATTGCGTGCAGGGCTGTGAGCATGCTTAACAGGAGTTCAACCACAGAGCTGAAGTGTTTCACCTATATGGGAAAATAAAAGTGAGAGACTATAAAGCTAAGTCCATGAACAATTTGACTTCACCAATAAAATGATTTAAAAAGGAAGCAAACTTAAAATAACAGGGTATAAAAGTGAGTCAATGGAAATTGTGATAATACCAACATAATTCTGACTCCAAGTCTGCACCTTTCTGAGTAGGAAGGAAGAGTCCACCTTAGTCATTACTGAGATTCCTCCTCCACTGTAATGCTGAGTTAGAATCTCACAACTGGCATGATATTCAGGGTGGATCTGTGATGGTCCCTTGCCACCTTCATGGATGTGGTTCATTGCAACCTGGTGACTCTGTGCTTCTGTGTCACATACCTAGCCTCTCTGCCTCTCTGATCATACCTTGAAGCCCACCCTTCTATGTTCTGACCACTTCATTGGGGGAACTTCTATGGAGAATATAAATAAAACCAAAATCTGATTTAATTTTTTTTATGAAACTCTAGTGAAGTGTAATATTTTTAAAATGAGCAGGCTCAAATAACCAAAATCAAGATTAAAATGGAAACATCACTATAGATATAACATTAGGAAAGATAATATAATTATAAAATACTTCCCTTAACAAGCAAAATTGTGGATGAGAAAAATATTTCTTAGAAAGCAAAATCTATAAAACCAATAAAAATAGAAAAATCCATATGTTTCTTTAACTATTAAAAACATCTACTTACTAATTTCAAGGCAATTAAGAAAAGTGAAGCAGGTCACCTACTTCAGGTCAGTCTCTTGTTAAAGGTCCTCATTTCCTCTACCTTCACTTTTTCTTTCTGGAAGAAGGTTGAACTATATTATCATTCCACAAACAAATCTCCAGACTGATGATTTTTTCACCAGCAAATTCTGCCAAACACAAAAGAAATGGCACCAACGTTACATACACTTTAAAGAAGGCAAAACATTAAGTCTTGAGTCTTTACAAGGCCATCGTAATCCTGATACTAAAGCAAAAGAACAGGACAAGAAAGAAAAACATAGCCCACTTGCTCATGAACATAGATAAAAAAAAAATCTAAATGAACAAGTAGCAAAACTATTTCAATAAAAAAACACACTATATCAAGATCAAGTAACATTTCTTTCAGAAACTGAGAGTCCATCAATGTACTTTGCCCACTTAACAATGAAGAAAAATCATATGATCATCTCAAAAGACATAGAAAAATAAACTTTAAGGAAACATAACGTTGATCCATGATTTAAAAAGAAAATCTTGGCAAACTGGGAATGGAAGGAACATTTTTAAATCTTCTAAAGGTTATTTATTAAAAACCTAGAACAAATATTTTATGGTGAATAGCTTTACTTTCTATGGGAGATAGGAACAAGACATCTGCTCTCACGACTTGAATTCAATATTTTTAAAAGAAGCTGGACACAAAAGATACACACACATACACACACGCACACACACACACACACACACTCACACCAAAAGTAGAGAGAGTAGTTGCCTTCAAGG
The DNA here is from genome assembly GCA_020662805.1 of Glaucomys volans. Taxonomy (NCBI): domain Eukaryota; kingdom Metazoa; phylum Chordata; class Mammalia; order Rodentia; family Sciuridae; genus Glaucomys; species Glaucomys volans. Next base: position 324,620 of record JAJEJO010005233.1, read on the forward strand.
AGGTAAAAAGGTATTAATTAAAAGTAAATATGGCCGGGCGCAGTGGCACACGCCTGTAATCCCAGCACTTGGGAGGCTAAGGCAGGAGGATCACAAGTTCAAAGCCAGCTTCAGCAACTTAGCGAGGCCCTGTCTCTAAATAAAATACAAAATAGGACTGGGGATGTGACTCAGTGGTGGAGTGCCCCTGGGTTCAATCCCCAGTACTAAAGAAAAAAAAAAAAGGAAATATGATTGGCTCAGGCACATTTCAAAAGTATGTATCTATTGTTACAACAGCAGTAAAGACCATGTGATCCCAGGGTAATATTCACCAACACGTCTTAACACATTTAGAAGACAATCAAACTTCAGGCAAAGAGGACAGAGAGAGTAAGAATGAAAAAAAAAAAAAAAAAACCCACATGTGAGTGGTAGAATTCTACTCAGACATAGGTGCATTCTTGTGGCATGTGACACATGGCTGGCCCTTTCACCAGTGGGCTGCTTTCATGGACATTTCATTTCCTAGTCCTGCTGGGAAGCCCAATATGAGAGCAGCCTTTTAAAATCTTCTTATAAATGGTATTTGTTTTTGGTAACCCCCAAACAAGTACAAATCTGAGAAAAAAGGAGCAACATGGCTCCACCAACCCTTAGGGGTTCAGCTCCCTCCAGGCTCCTCACTCTGAAATCATGAGGAAGTTACTTATCTCCATGGGCCTCAGTTTCCCCATCTGTGAAATGTGGCTATTAATTGTCACTAACTCAGAGAGTTGCTGTTAAGGTAAGCATTAACGTACGTAAGCGTTTGGGAACCTTGCTCGGCATGTGCCACAGTTTGGACCTTGAGGCTCCCCCAAAGGCTCATGTGTCAAAGACTTGGGACCAGCGTGGTGTTATTGAAAGATGGTGGGGCTTTCAGGAGGTGGGGCCTGGTGGGAGGCCCTCAGGTCATTGAGGCGTACCCTTGAAGGAGACTGTGGAACATGAGTCTCTTCCTCTTTCTCTTAGCCCTCTGGCTCATGATATAAGTGTTTTTCCCCACTACATGGTCCTGCCATGTGCTGCTTCACCACAGGCCCAAAGCAACAGAGCCAAACTGATCATAGAGTAGAACCTCTAAAAAGGTGATTATCTCAGGTATTTTGTTAGAGTGTCAGAAGCTGACTAACATAGAAGGTAATAAGTACTCTGTAGATGTTAGCTCTTATTTTGGCATTCCAATCATTTAAACCCACTAAAAGGTGAATTACCCTGTGGTCCCTAAACAACAACTATTTCAGAATATAATCAGTAGATGGGCTTATTTGTTCTTGTGTAACAGCCAAGTAGAACATTGGTTTGCCATCCAGTGGGGGAAAAGGAAACATTGCTGGTGGGACTGCAAATTGGTGCAACCACTCTGAAAAAGCAGTATGGAGATTCCTTAGAAAATTTGTAGTGGATCCACCATTTGACCCAGCTATCCCACTCCTTGGCCTATACCCAAAGGACTTAAAATCAGAATACTACAATGACATAGCCACATCAATGTTTATAGCAGCTCAATTCACAATAACTAAACTGTGGAACCAACCTAGATGCCCTTCAATAGATGAATGGACAAAAAAACTGTGGTATATATACACAATGGAATATTATTCAGCCATAAAGAGGAATGAAATTATGACATTTGCAGGTAAATGGATGGAGTTGGAGAATATCATGCTAAACAAAATAAGTCAATCCCCAAACAACAAAGGCCAATTGTTTTCTCTGACCCATAATGGGGGTGGAGGGCAAGGGAAGAATGGAGGAACTTTGGAAAGGGCTGAGGAAGGAAGTGGGGAAAGGGGTTTGGAAGTAGGAAGAATGGTGGAATGAGATGGAAATTACTACCCTATGTACATGTATGATTGTATGAATAGGGTGACTCTGCATAGTGTACAACCAGAGAAATGAAAAGCTGTGCTCCCCTTGTGTGCATGAGTTGAAATGCATTCTGCTGTCATGTATAACTTATTAGAACAAATAGTAAAATGCATTTTTTAAAAAACTAGTTTCTCAAGGAAAACTAAGGGGTACCTCCACTTCTTCATTTTCAGATGGATCTTGGTGGATATACATTCAGATGTTTTTTCCATTCCAAAAACTCAAAAGGGAGAGAGTATTCCAAAATAAATTCAAGAATCAATCCTCTATAAAGCTGAAAGTCCTTACCCTGTGTGAATAACAATAATGAAACACAACAAAATTTTAGCACCAAGTTTCAACCAGACTAGAAAATAAGAAAGCTTAAAGAGGATCCTTTTTGGACAGATGCATGATTTCATTTTTCAAATATTCCCTCTCCCCAATAAGCTGAAGAACCTGAATATTTGTCTTAATCTGGGCATCTGTTCTTTGGATCCTCACTAGTTGTGAGTCCTTGAGGAGACCCACCAGTGACTGCTTGGGAGCCTGCTACGTAGCTGTGTATATGGAAGGAGCCGGAAGCAGATCACTTCTGTGACCCTACCCTGATGGACACTATGCTTTTTCTCTTTGTGGCATTTAATGGCATTCTGAAGCCTTCAGAGAAGGAGGGATGATTGAGGAGAGATTGTTAGGTGACACCAACATTCCAAAGTAAATGCCCAGGTTTGGTGCAAATAAAAAAAGGTGGGGGATGCCTGTTAGTACTTTTGTCCAGGTAAGTTATTCATGAAGCTGGTACATGTTTTCTACTGGCTCACTCAGCCCTTCGGTAAGTTCCATAGTAACTGAGTACCGTAGAGTTGTCCTGTTGGCTTCTTTGGCCCTAACATACTTAGCAGGTGAGGTAAGTCAGGTTAAATGTGATTTTATGTGAGAAGGAGTCCCAGTCAAAATGCAGTGATAGAGTGCATGTGCTCTCCCCACCGTTATTCTCTGCAATGTTTTTCCAAAGTGAATTGGTCAGCCCCAGTAGAAATAAAAACAAAGCACATTATCTCACAAATGGGGATGAAGAATGTGTCAGTACAAAAAAGTGCTTTCTGTAGCACTATTTACACGTTTAAATGGACTCCCAGGCATATTTACTCGCAAAATGCTGTAACCTTTGTCTCGCTTTATTAGCTTTCTTTCTTTTGGTCACAGCATTCTGCTAATTCATGGGACCATAAATACTTTTCCAGGACAAGACTTTTGAAAAATTCATCACTATTCTGTGATAATTGGTAATTATTATACGGAAATCACAAGATCATTTATATAAATGTTAATCATGTAAATGATATAAAAAGTGTCTATCATATCATATTATTATCTATATGTAGATATAATCTCTCTTACATATCTCGTGGTTGCTGATATGCATCTTGGATGCTATCTTTGACTCAGGTTGGAGGCAAAATCCAATCCATAGAATAATATCTTGGAAATCCTGCCAGGCCTCATTTGGCAACAATAGTGGTGTGTGACAGCACTTAATGAAATATCATATCTTTTCAATTAAAATTTTATATACTAGAGGTTTACTTAAATTACAACAAATAATTTTCAAGTCTAGAGCTTAGTGAAGCATCAGAGAATGAGCTGAATACCGTTCTGAAGCATTCATGTGAACACTTCTTCATTATTTTTCATTATTAAAAAAACACTTTTCCCCCAAATAATAAATATTGAGAGAAATGACTGTTCTATAACACAACATCTATTTTTTATTTTAAATGATTTATCCATTTCTGAAAAGCCAAAAGAAAATTAAGCTTCATCTAAAGTCCTATTCATGCTTTCCAAACCAGAATTAATAGCCTGTCATTTTACTTACACAATTCTTTCAACTCTGTGATTATGGAACAGCAGTTTTCTGATTTGTTTCTTCCATTGTGGGCAGCTGATTTTACACTATGGTTAGAGGAGATTTGTCTGGAAGGAGAGTTATCACTGGTGCATTGTGGGATGTTTTGGCCCACAATCCCTGCCAGTGTTTCCGTCTAAGAATCAGTAGAGTAGCAAAATATACTCAGCACCTCCTTTTTTGAGTCACAATTATAAAGGCAGCCGACATGCACGTTATAAAAGATTGATTAAATGCTACAAACAATCCTCTCAGATGGAATTGGTAGGTGCCAGATTGTCATTAGGAAATTGTCCAGAAAAGGAAAAGGCATTTATAGATGAAAAGAGTGCTTTGTATTCATTTTATTATGTCAATGCATGTGTATATATGACAGGCTAATGGCCCTGGAAATTATCAAATTAGTAGATTTTGCATCTGCTGATTTCTCTATTTCTCAGTCTCAGAGCTAATTTATTTAACTACCTCCTCATTAGGAATTCTTAGCAAATAATATCACCATTTAATTAAATAGGCTTTTTATGTGTAGCAAACCTATTCAACATCTATATCTTATTATTAGATCTTCATCATACTTTTGGTAAACTTAGTCTGATGTTATTTTACAGTAAAGAACCTAACTTCAGAAAAATTATGCAACTTATTTCTACTGCATGTCGCCTTTTAAAAAGCTGGGTGGGCCTACATAGAATTTCCTCATTTCTTGTAGGATATTCATTTACCCCATTCTGTGGCCACTTCAGAGGACCTTTTCTCATGAACTGTGCAATTGGCCCTGAAAACCAAAATAAACAAACTATTAGTCATTTTGCAGCATTTGACATGAATGGCTGTGTACCAAGGGCTCCAAATAATACAGATGTGTACCAACTATCAAATATTAAATTATTATAGTAAGAAAAAGTGTCAAAATAGCTAGCTGGTTGTTACTAGAGAGTAGATAGTGGCATTTGTCTTCATCGCTAATAAGAATACCACAGATTGAGAAAGTTTTAAAGAAAAGAGGTTTATTTTGGCGGGGGCGTGGAAAGAGAGGGGGGGAGAAAGAGAGAGAGAGAGAGAGAGAAAGAGAGAGAGAGAGAAATGGAATTATAAACACCTAGTCTATACTGCCTTAGAGCTCATATTTCCCTGCTGAAGAGGGAATTTTTATTCCTTGGTGAACCAAAACATCCCAGGATGGGAGAAGAGAATTCCCTAGGAAACCCAGGACAATCGTTTCTTTGGGATTCGTAGGGACTTCTTGATTGGCAACTATAAGTAGTAATAACGGGAACATGACTTAGTTCTCATGGTCACAGGAATTAGCACTATGCAGACACATTTCACTCTCGACATTTGGCATCGTATTCTTGTAATCCAAATGAACTCTCCGTAGCCACATAAAATTACAGAAGCAATTGAAGCCAGAAAAGTGACATCTCACAGGACCTCTCTCTGACAGGGTAAGCTGACCTACCCTATTATTTTTATATCCATATCAGAACAGAAAAGTTTTAGATGTCAAAAATGCCTTCCAGAGATGGTATACCATCACCCCTGTTACATGGCACATTTGGGGGCACGTTTTCATCACTATGCATCGTGTCTGTCACAAACACTTGATATTACAAATAAGACCTTAATTTTAAAACCTCATTTTCTAGCATCTAATTATCCTCCCAAAGCTATAATCCTCTGTTTATGAAATCGTAATTTATTCCTATGTAAATAAAATTGTGACTTCAGGTAAAGGAACAAACAGGAAAACTAAATGAAATTTTTAAAGGTATCTTTTTTCATGCAAATCTCTCCAGCAATAAAATAAAAATTAAGAAAACAGAGCATGCATAATGAGCTGGTAAAATTGTGGCTAAATATACTGTTTCTAAAATTTTCTCAGCACCAGGTGCTTGAAAGTACATAGCTTATTTAGGCTGTCTGCAAGTGTTACCTCTGCAAGTCTTTTTTTTTTTTTTTTTTCTTTTCCTACTTTGGTTTGGGGGTATTTTCAATATTTTGCAGAATTTTACCTCACTTTACTTTTAAATTTCACTCTCTGTAAATATTTTTAACTTTTTCAAACTCTAAATTCATCCAAATGGGTAATATTTCTTCCAGACATATGTAGTTTTAGTTTCTCAGGAGGCTGAGGTGGGAGGTACACTTGAGCCCAGGAGTCCAAGATCAGCCTGGATGACATGGCAAGATAATCTCTCTAAAAAAAAATAGTAAGGTACATATTTATGTGCAAAAGATACAAAGCATGCAGTCACACTGAAAAGTCCCCAGGGGACTGGGAACTTTTTTAGGATGAATTCTAAAAATTGGTTTTAGGTCACTGGCTTTCTAACATTGTTTATTTAAAACTGCAAAAATGCTTCTGAGAACTTCACTTAAAATAAACATATCTAGGAGCTGGGGTTGTGGCTCAGTTATAGAGCACTTGCCTAGCATGTGTGAGGTACTGAGTTCGATCCTCAGCACCACGTAAAAATAAATAAAAAAAATAAAGGTACTTTGTTCTTGACAACTAAAATTATATATAAAAACTAAATGTGTCTAATGAGAGTAGCAGATATACAGTGACTGATTTCTTCAATCAAAGTTCTTTTCCCTAAATTCCTTTGACTGCATTATCACATCCAATGGTAGGTGTCTTCTAAGTTCTTACTGTTGGCCCACTTTGCTTTTTAAACTTTTCATCTACCCAGCTTCTTGACCCTTTCTCCTCTGAGGTGATGGACATGCCTCCCCCTGATTCTCCTGCATCGCTTATCACTCCTTCTAGGTCTTTTTCTCCTGGTTCTATGCCCAGCACCTAAAAGATAGAGCTCCACATGTCTCCAGTGTCCCATGAATTTTCTCATGGATAACCTTCTTTAGGAGCACAGGAAATCACTCTGAACAAGGTAAGAGAAATCTTTTTTCAACAAGGCAGTCCCTCTTTTAGCATTTCTTACTACTGGTACCCACAATATTCTTTTTACCTTTGCTATAAACCATGAGATCATCTTTCAGTTTCCCCATGCCTCATCCTCTGAATACAGTCTGTCCTTTATTCAAAACATTTTATTATTTAAAATGGCTGTTTTCTCTGTGTTCCTGTATCAGCCCCATGGCTGGAGCCCTCATCTCTATTCACTATACATATCTCAGCCGATCTCCTTGCCTCACTGGTACTCATTCTGTCAAACAAAAATTAATTGATGATCCCAAAACATCCCACTAAGCATGGCAGTCCCTATTTCAAGAGCATGACTTAACTCCCTATATTCTACCTCAATCCCTATTGAGCCATGTGATTTCTAATTAATTCCCATTATAGAGTTGGTAATCCAGTAGTTTCTTCTTCCTAATATTTTCCTATTGATCTCTCTCTTGTTATCCTTTTCCTGCTGCTCTCTATCAAGTAAGATGTAATTCTGGCTTCCACCAATTCTAATGCAATCCCCCTTTGAATTCTACCAAACTTCCCTGCCTCCAAATCTGCATGCACTGACCTATCCCTTCTCAAATGTCCTATCACATTGAAGCCCTAAGCCACTTGTCAAGGTACTAGTTCACATGACGAGGGTTGCCTGGATGTTCCTGTAGGCCTGGTCTCACAGGGTTGCTGCACCCTCATGCATTCAACTTCATCCCAGCTGTGATCTTCATCTCTAGGACATAAGAAACTCAAACTCTTCTATCATCCAGGTATGACTAGGACTCAATCAGTGGAAAACAAGGAAGAAAACTAGTCTGGATTAGTTCCAAGTCCATTTCAACAACCCACAGCTATGTGAACTTGAAAAAGTTACTGAAGCCTTTCCTAAGTCTTCAATTTCTCATGGTTAAATTGGAGTATTAATATCAACTTTTCCTAGCACATTAGACAGTTATGAAAATTAAATCAGATAATTTACGTGGAAGAACATTTTAAAGCATTGTACAAACGTACAGAATTATTACTAATTCATGGTAACAAAATTCATGAGATGCTTAGTTCTAAGCCATAAAGTTAATTTAATAATTTATAAAGAGGAATAAATATTTCTGCTGACTGGAGAGATGTGTGTGCTCTTAAGGTAAAACTTGGATTAAAAGATCTAAGAAACCGAGTAAATACTGATAAGTTTTGGGGAAATAAATTGTAGGAGATTTATGCATGGGTGGTGATGGCTTGTAATAATTCTTGATCTCTTATGGGGGTAGGAGGGAGGTGGTGGAGGAAGTAGTCCTGGACACTTTTCTGCTGTTGCCCAGCCTCACCATGGGAGGGGTTTTTGTATTAGCTTTGAGAGTATATGCATTTTCTGAATGCCTTCATTCCCCATGTAGTGGAAGACCAGTTACTGACAATTAACCCATAAGGTTAATCTGGCTTGTAATGTTTTCCAGTCTCTCAGCATCATATTATCTTTAAGAATGAATTACTCCCTCCTTTCCACTGTATTATAACTTCATTTGCAGACTGGGAACCAAACTGAGACCATGTACTAGCTCTATCACCTACTATTTGTTTTCCTGAGCAAACTACTTTACACACCTATAAGCCTCAAGTTTTCAATCTATAAAATGAGGATAATAACATACTTTTACATCACAGGTTACCTTGGGTACTAAATGAGTTAATACATGGAATAGAATACATGCCCAATAAATTTCTTATGTGCTTTAGCTTTTATTTTATTCTTTTTTGTGCTTTAACCAGCTCTGTGCACAATGTTTTGCTAGATGGCAAACATCTTTAGGATATAGGTTCTGTCTTATTCTTCTTCGTTAGCTTCCCAGCACCTTCCATAAATTTTTATTCACTACAAAGTTCAATATATTGAATGAATAAGTCCAACACTGTTGCACGTGGATGTCTTCCTTCACCAACTAATATTTGATATCAGAAGCTTTGTAAGTCCTTAATCAAAGCAAAAGTTATGTCTCAAATTCATTTTTTCTCCCAAACAAGAGGCACTTAATAAGTATTGATGACTGAATATCTATGAAGTAGTTTCTAAAGTCATGAAGGAACCTAAATAATTAAGCATGTCATTTCCCAATTTTTATCCCACATTCTCGTTTGCCATCCCTTTTGCCAAATGGTCACAGCTCCTATGGTATCAGTCATCAATCCTGGGTAGCAATGCCTACAACAGTGCTAAGTATGTAAAAAGCCAACTATGGGAGCATTATAAATTTTATCACAGAAACAGCAATTCTGAGATAATAAAATATTAATTAGTACTTTAATAAGACTTTGGAAGAAACTGAACAACACAAAGAATTAATAACTAGGCACTTTTTGCAACAGGACAGAAAGTAAAGCTGTGAGAATTAGACCCCTCATATACTGCACAGAGAGACAACAAATTGAAAAGGTTGGTGCTCACTGCTGCTCTGTTTTCTTCAGAACATGAAATGATTTCTTTCCTCCACCAACATCATAGGTACTTATTAATGGTACCACCCTGCTTTGCACAGCATTGTCACAAGACTATTGTTTTCCTTATTTTATATAAACTTATTCTGATGCCACTTTATTCTCTAAGAAAAGATTTATATTCATATTTTGGTAATTCAACTAAATTAGAAATTTTAATCACCCACAAATACAATGCTCTCTCTGACTCTTCCAGGGAAATGTCTTACTCTATTTTTCTCCCATTTTACCTTGCAGCAACACACTATATTGTCTTAGTAAGAATTCATTTCCATGTCTATTCCACAAAGCACAGCACCTCTTTAATTGGGCCATGAGCTGAGATCCACAAAAGTCCCTAGGACTGTGCTCAGCATATGATATATTTTCAATAAAAAGCTATGGAATAGTATAATGAATGAGCAAAGCAGCATATAGGCTTATCAAACACCAAGGTTCTGGGAGTTTCAAATAAAATCAGGCAGCTAGTTCTTGTCTGCAAGAAGTTCATGATAAAATTAAGGACAAAATATACTCCAATTTTAAAGTTGTTTATGGTAGAAGTACTATTTCAGTACCATGTATGGTTATAGTCTAAAGTCAAACGTTTATATTGTTATTATCTTTGAACTGAGGAACCAATCAAAGGCTTACTGAGTGTTTTTGATATCTCACATTTCCTTAGAGTTTTCATCTTTCATTGTGTATCCGTCTATTCTTGCATATTGTCTATACTTTCTATGAGACCCTTAAAATATTAATCATAGTTAGTTTGAATTCCATGTCTGAAAATGCCAAAATCTGTGTTACCTCTGAGTCTGATATTTGTTTTGTCTCCTGAGATGGTCATTTTTCTTGCCTTGTAATTTGTTATTGAAAGCTGTAGTGGGTTTTTAAACATACCAATTAATAGAAACTTAGTTAACTAAGTTTTTAGAGTGAGGTTTTATGTTAAATCTGGTCAGAAACTGAGCTATGTTTAATGTTCTATCTAGGGTGTAGGTGCCTGGTCTTCAGTTTCCTCTAGTGCTCTAGTCATTTGTTTACTGTTTTTTTTCTCCAGGTGTTCACGGGTTTCCTAAGAACCCCTTCTTGCTTAGAATCTGTGCCCTGCACTTCTCTCAGCTGAATCTGCTGTTGTTACACTGGAGTCCTATCAATATGGCACCAAAGTGTGGTTAACAGAAAGAAAACATGCTGTGATCTTAGGATTGAGACTCTTCTTAGTGGGACTGAGTTCCTGGGCTATGGCCTTTAGAAGTACTTATTAGACTTTCCTCTCTGAGAGACAGGGGTGCTAGAATCACCCCTGAAGCTATTTGATTTTTCTTCATATCCAGTAAAATTCAAGCAAAGCGATTTCTCTCCAAGGGCAGGCATTTGACTTAAAGAACTTGGAGTGTACTTAAAATTGGTTTGTTTTCCCCCTTTTCTTGCCTGAAATGGGAGATTTTGTTCTCTGATCTTTTTTGTGAGAACCTAGTGGGACTACTGGAGGTGAAGTCCCAAGAAAGAATGAGACCTCCCTATCCCCCAAAATAAATAAACTAGATTCCTGAAATTTCAACTCTCAAGTTAATCCACAGACTCTAAAATGTTCTCAAAATCACTACACAAAGCTTTTCGCTCTCTCTGCTGGCAGGTCTTCTGCTTCACTTTGGTAGATCTCAACCGTGGCTGTTTTCATGGTCACCTGTCTGCAAGTTTCAGAGCAGTGATGTGCACTGTGACCCCAGTTCTCTGATGAGTCTCAGTCACTAGTTTTCAGTTTACGTGAATTTTTCTTGTTGTGATGACAGGAATGATAACTTCCCAGGTCTTCATGTCAGAGCTTAAACCAGAATTTATCAGTTGACTTTAGACAAACATGCCAAAGTCATTCAATGGGTATAGTTGTCATCTGAACAAACAAGTAGGTATATATTTAAAAGCTACAAGAATGTCAAACAATATTTCGTAGCATATAGGAAATTTAAATTAATCCAGTATGGATTATGGATATAAATATAAGAGTTAAAACTTGAAAATATTTAGAAGAAACATAAAATCCTCACAATTTGAGGTAGGCAGAGATTTATTAGAAAAGACAAAAAAAGCTCAAAATGTAAAAATATATTTTAAAATTGGACTTAATTAAATAAAAATGTCTACTTTTAAGATACCATTTAATATGTTTAAAAATGACATAGATTTAAGATATGTTTATATATTCATGCACATAAAAATACACACCTACATAAAGAAGTCAAGGTTTCATAATAAGAAAATTCACCAAAAGTAGGCAAAGACTCAAACAAGCACTTTATAAAATAATAACAAATGTCTACTAAAGTATGTTCACCATCATTAATCATTAGAGGAATGCAAATTAAAACTACAATGTGATATAACTTATCACTTTACTATAATAACAAAATTTTATAATTAAAAATGCTTGGCAATATTGAATCTTGGCAAGGACTTTGAACAACTGGAACCATCACTTATTGTTGATGGGAAAGTAAAAAGCTACAATCAGTTGTGGAAACAGTTTGGAAAAATCTTACATATTTAAATATATACTTTTGCTATAATTTAGCAATTCCATTCATGGGTTTGATGAGCAATGCAAAAATCCTTTCAGAAAAATATTTTATGTGAATATTTGTAGAAGTTTTGTTCACAATAGTCAGAAACTAAAATAGTCCAAATACTCACAAAACAGGTGATTAAAAAATAACTGACTACAATGGAGTTTTTTCAGTCATAAAGAACGATGAGATTAGTTATGTGCTGATAAATGGACAGAACTGGAAGACATCATGCTAAGAGAAATAGGCTGGACCCAGAAAGTTAACCCAGAATGTCTTCTCTTATGTGTGGAAGCTAGAGAGAGAAAAAAGAAAAGGAATTCAAAAAGGGATACCACCAAAATAGAAGGGAGACCAATAGAATAGAGGAAGGGAATCAAGAGGGAGGGTGGAGAGGAGGGCATGGGGAAGAACAGGGGAATGATGTCTACCAAATATGTATGTTCTTGTATGAATATATCACTGTTACGGTGTGGATATGAGGTGTCTCACGGTAAATTCAGTGAGACAGTGCAGAAATTTTCAGAGAAGAAATTACTACATTAAAAGAGCTGCAACTTAATCAGTGGATTGATTGATATGAAGGGTTAATAATCTGAAAGGACTATGTACTGCATGGTAACTATAGGCAGGGGAGGTGTGACCAGAGGAAGTAGGTCACTATGGGTGTGCCTTTGAGGATTATATCCAGCCTCCTGGGCTCCTCCTTCTCTCTCTGTGTCCCAGCTACCAAGAGTTGAGCAATTTTCCCTGGCACACCCTTCTGCCATGATGTTCTGCCTCATCTCAGATCCAGAACAAGGGATCCAGCCAAGCATGGATTAAACCTCTGAAACCATGATCTCAAATAGACATTCTTCCTCTAAATTGTTCTTATCAGGTATTTTGGTCACAGTGACAAAAGGCTGACTAACATAAACACAATGAATCCTGATTATATATATAAGTCATTCATTAATAAAAGGGAGATCAGAAGGGTAGAGCAAGCATATTGGGGAAAGGAGGAGAGGAGGGAAGGAGAAGGGACTGAGGAATAAGACTGACCATATTATGTTATGATGTGGTGTTCTGATATGACATTAAAAACCGCATTGTTGTATATGATTATCATACACCAATAAAAAGTAAAATTTTTGAACTGAGTAAATATCCATACAATGATGTATTGTTTAACAATAAAAATGTACAATTTGCTAAAAACTAAATATATTAATCTTACAGACATAATGATAAGTAAAAAAAGCCAAAATCAAACAGGCTATAATGGGCGATTTCTTTATTTGAAGTTCTAAAACAAACATGACTAAGCTCTGAATATGGGGAATGGTACAAGGAATAATGAGAGAGATGATATATTACTGTGGTGCACAGAGAGACCTCTTGACTTTGGAGATGAGGGGAGTATTCCCTATCTCAATGGTGGTGTGTTATACAGGTGTAGACATTTGTCAAAACTCTTTGACCTCTTGCCTTAAAAGTCTGTGCACTTTTCTGTAATTCATACTTAAAAGTTAATTTAAAGTTAATTTAAAAGTACTTTAAAGTTAATTTAAAAACTTTAAAGTTAATTTAAAAATAGATTTTTACCTGTTTATTTCTAAACTCTGTCCTGTATCTAAAGAAATGCCTGGCACATAATAGGTTCTTGGTAAACACTTGTCAAATTAATGAATTAATTAATTTATAAGCAAATTTATAAGTGCATGAGTAATTAAATAAATGAATATGAATGGCCTGCAGTTTAGTTCTGGAATGAATCATGCAGACAATATTTACCACACAAAAGCAAAAAAGGTGAGTGAGTTTGTGCATGGGTTAAGGTGATTCTGATGGGACCTTGAAAGATATACCAACTATAAACAGAAAATGGCTCACTCACCAGCAATGTA
>JAJEJO010005233.1:344696-465964 GCA_020662805.1 Glaucomys volans
ATGGCAGAGTTTGACAATGTAGCTTGTGTTGGGAGGGAATCGGACAAGAAGAGCAGTGTGGGGAAAGATGAAGTTGGATAGTTAGGTAGTGGCCAGGTAATGACCGGTATTTTTGGCCAGTGATTTGCAAATGTTTTAGTCTCATGATCATAGACTAATAATTGCTAAGAACTCCAAAGAGCTTTTGCTTATGTACAGTGTGTCTATCAATAATTATTGCATAAATTAAACTTGATGAATTTTAAAGCATTTGTCTTCATCCGTTTGTACAGCTATAATAAAACATCATAGACTAAGTAATTTATAAACGATATAATTTTTTTTCCATTTCTAGAGTTCCCAAGATCAAAGTACTGGTAGGTCTGATAAAGGCCAATCTCTCCTTCTGAAGTGGTTCTTTGAATGCTGTGTCCTCTGGAGGGGGAACACTGTGTCCTCAAAGTGCATAAGAGGAGAAAAAGAGATAAGCTCACTCCCTCAAGCCCTTTTATAAGGACCCTGAACTCATCCATGAGGGTTGTGCCCCCACCAGTTCATGGTCTCTAGAGGCTTTACTTCTTAATGCTATCACATTGGTGATTAAGCTGGAGATTTAATGGACAAGAGTTGGTTAAAGATTTTGATAAGGGAACAGGAGACATATTTGCCAAGACTGGTTCCTAAATGATACTAAGTGAATGATTGCATTTGTTGCCAAAATAGGAAATGAAGAAATAGGAAGTTTAGGGGCACATGATCCTAAGTTTAGTTTGACCAAGTTGAGGTGGTGGAATCTTCAAGACATCTTAAAAAAAAAAAAAAAAACAATTAAGCAGTTGGCCACATATGCCCAGAGCACAGAAAAGAGGCATTGGCTCTTGACTACGGATATGCACATGTGAGCCATGTCCAGTGATGATTCATACAGCTAGTGGTGGGGATTGGTTTGCCTAGAATAGGATATAGAAAAAGGAGAGTGTAGAAGTAAACCTTGCAGAACCCCTAGATGTGACCATTGGGGCAAGGAAACCATATTCATAATGCAAATCTCACATAAGATAGGCCTGGAGGTAGGAGGAAAATCAAGAGAGTACTCTGTTTGGGAATAACCAAGGCTGTAAGCTTCCTGAAAAGGACAGCCTCCAATAAGCATTTCTCTTTTGTTCTCTAATGTTACTTTGGAAGCAAGAAAACCCAGTCACCCATATATCCAATTATATGTAAATGGGACTAAATTTAAATATAAATAAGTGTGCAGAAACTGGATGTCAAGAAATTAGAAACAAACAATTGGTAAAAATATTACCTAATAAATCCATAGTTATTACCTGTGGTTAGGTATTTTGGATAAGAGAGATTTTGGGATGCTGCTAAAGCATTGGACACTAAACTCTTCAAATAAACATTAGGGGAGAAATCACATGAAAATGTTTCATCTTTGATTAAAAGCAGGGGTGTTTTCAGGCGCTACAGAATCTGAGTTGCATGACCACAGCATTTCTTTTCCTTTTATTGGATAAAATCATATTTTATTGGAATTATATGATAGAGTTCAGCAAATTAAAAAATAAAAGGGCTAAAATACCCATTGTTAGAAATGACAGAAATCAGCATTAGGGCCTCACAACCAAAATGAATGAGTGCCAGAGAATGTGAGTTTCACTTCCCTTGAACTTTTTTAAATGTTAATTTGTTCTAATTAGTTATACATGACATTAGGATGCATTCTGATACATCATACATAAATGGAGTATAAATTCTCATTCTTCTGGTTGCACATGATGTGGAGTTACATACTCATATAATCATATGTGCACCAAGGGTAATAATGTCCGATTCATTCTACTATCCTTCCTACCCCCTTCCAAAGTACCTCTATTCTCCCTCTCCCCTTATTGTGAATTAGCAGCCCCATATCAGAGAAAAAAAAAATCCCAAAGAACAAAAGGCCAAGTGTTTTCTCTGATACATGGACCACTGCATTTCTACTGATGAAATCAATGCGTGTTGAGGTCTTCGTTGCACTTAGAAATTATGATCTGATACAAGCTAGAATGTTTCCCTTCCGAAATTCTTTTAGTAAGAAAACATTCACAGAAAGCAAATCTGTCAGTTCCTATGTAACATATTTGTTTTGAGAGTTAATGAATTTATTATAAATATTAGTGTGTACAATGTTGATCACAAAGAGCAGGGAGCAAAAGCAAACAGCTGGGAATTTTCTTTCAGCACTGAAAAAAAAAAAGGAAAAAAAAAAAAGAATAGAAACAGGGTAACAGGATAACTGACTTGGAGCAGCAAATTTTGTAGCACGTCAACCATGTGCCGAGTACCATGACAGTTACCTCAGATAAACACGAAAAAGAGAACATGTATTCCTGGAGATACTACTGTGTTAACTGTATCATTCCAAAACAATGTCATTAGTGCCATGTTTTTCTTAGTCTTTCTCCTTTTACTGACTGAAGGAAAAGATGCAGGGAGTTTAAGTTCTCAGTATGAGAAAAAAGGTATTGAAAAAGCAGTGTGGAAACCACTCAGGGAATTAGAAAAAAGTGAAAAAAAAAAAAAAAAAGAACAGCTTAGAATTTGGAATAGAGGAAATGACAGAATGACTTATTTAGGTTCACAAGAAACAGCATCTAAGTTTCAGAGAGACCTAGGCTTCTGACAACAAATTAAGTCAGCAGAAACAGAAACACTGGATAAAGTGTTACCTGTATTTTGACTTGGGTTAATTGACAACCAGGCAAACTAGACCAAACAGACTCTAAGTGGTGGCTGCGAGGGAGAAATGAATGCAGTTACTAAAAGAAGGCAGAAGTCCTTGTCACCAGCTTGTCTGGGAAGTCGTTCCAGACGGCTTCTTCAAATGATATTTGGGAGAAGTCCGTGTTACTAGAGAACAAAGTAAGCTTAAACTCTAATTGAGAAGATACCACTTGTTTAACAGATACCATTTTAGTCCTAGATATTTTCATCTTCTTACGCTTGTTTCTTAGCAGGGCACGATTCAGGAAGGATTCACTTTTTGCTGAAAAGTATATTTTTTGTGAAAAAGGTTTTCATTCTATTTAATAGTTTTGTTGAGTTTTTCTATATCCTGGACTGTGCTAGATAATTATGTAGTTTAAAACAACTCACATGTAGTATAGATTTATGTACTTCTTTGAGCTGTTTACAAGGAATTAAGGAAAGTAATCCTTTCTCGGGTAGCAGAGTGTCTACTAATAGAGACATTCTACCCAGGATGTTAATATGTTCAATGATCAGAACTTAAGAAATAAATCAGAGTATATGTCACAAGTATACCTTTTATGTGTAGCCTTAGAATTTCACAATAGATAAAGATCAAGAATGGATTATGCCTGCAATCCCAATGGCTCAGGAGACTGAGACAGGAGGATCACAAGATCAAAGCCAACCTCAGCAACTGAGTGAGGCCCTAAGTAAATTAATGAGACCCTGTCTCAAAATAATGTGAATAAATTAATTAATTAAAGGGGCCAAAAAGAAAAGAATGAATGCAATTTCTACTGGATCATAACCATAACTATCAGTTACCTCAACTTAACTCAGTCCTATGTAAAGCACATTGCACAGTGCCAGGAATGTGGGAGGAACCTGCTACTTGTGTGGGGGCTTAGTCCATTGAGAAAAAAAAAAAAAGATGATTATAAACCTAAACCTTTACCTAAATATGTGGTTCCAAATATTCTCCTGATAGAGTGATAATAAGCCCATCAAGTACTCAGACTAGTGTGCATCAGCAAAGACGTTGTACCATGATGGGGTAAGTTACAAAGAATAATGGTACCAAGTGAAAAGTACTGTTGGGGCAAATTCAAGAGTTGCAAAATTAACTAGAAAGAAGGCAGACCAAATAGTAGGTGCCTGAGCCCTTTTTTAAACTCTGAAAGACACTGGCCAAGAAAAGAGAATGGGAGCAAGGCACTCGAGGTAGGGAGAGGAAACACTCAAAGATGCAATAGGGCAGAGGAGGGTGACCTGTCTCTGTCATCCTTGGAGAAAAGGAGGAAAGTGATACACCCTGTCCCCAAGATGCCCCCCCTCTATTCCTAAGAACCTAGCCAAGTTCAGGGAACAATGAGAGCAAGTCTGGACCAGAATGTCCACACAAACAATATCTCAAAGAACACCGACATTCTGCCACCTGTCCTGGGCTTTAGGGCAATTAGCTTTAGCTGTGGAAAGCTGCTTTCTTGCATGCCTGCAAGATCCTTGAGACACTGGTCATACAATGCAACAAAACAAGGTAAGTTAATGATGTCCCTTTGTGTAACCTAACCTGTAAAGCTCCACTCCCTGCATGTGGTGCCTGGTGTGTAGCAGGGCACTGTGGAAGGGGACACTTTGCCCAGCCAGTTGCCATAGGACAAAGTGTCATGAGAGATGAAGGCACTACATTCCAGTGAAGCACCAGGGGCATCGTGAAAAACAAAGGTGGTTTTAATCTAGCTCATTGTCACCGGACCGTCCCTCTAAGTGTGTTTCAAAAAAACCTGGTGTCTCACATTCTTTCTCCAGGTGTCTGTTTTGGTCCCTCAGCAACCTGTCCCACTGTCCTAACACAACTGGGCTATAGATAGATGGTACAATCTGGAATGGCTAAAGTAAGATACTTGGATTGTGACTGGAGAAATTGAGCCTGGGAAATCTGAATGAAAAACACAGGATAGAGAAGCTTCTCATATGCCATACAAAGGGGTTTGGACTTTATCCTGTGTATTTGCAGAGAAAAGATTTTAACACCAAGTTCTTATTTTTAACATGAAATCCTTTCTGAAAGTTTAATAGATTAAAAAAGTGGAGCACCCACTTCATTAAAAGAAGTGGAGCACCCAGGCATTCAGTGCCCTCCCAGAGGGGATGGAGAAGAAAGGCAGGCTGAGAAGGTAGAGGATGCACCTAACAGAGAAACTACCACCACAAAACCTGCAAGCCACTTTTTTGGGGGGTGGGGTGGAGAGTCTTCTAAGACCCTACCCTGATCTTTACCTTTTCAATATTACCTGTTGGTTCTTGCCACAGTTCTCTTCATCTATTGTTTTTTCTTCCAAATTTTTTGATAAGAGCCCACCTCAAACCATTTCTCACTCTACACACTTTCTCTGGGATTTTCTCCAAGAGGATTAGCAAAGACACACAAGCCAATGACACCCAAAGGCTTATCTCGAGTCATGGTATCTCGCCTGAGGTTCTGGTTGGGCTTTTCTACTTGACTGTCTCCTCAGTTCAAATCCAGAGAGCTAAAATTGTCTCAATAGAGAGGATTTGAAAGATTTTTGCTTTCTTATGTCTACACCTTATCAATGAAAAATAAATCTCAGGTATGTTTCTTGCTCTCCCTAAGTGAGTCATTCTCAGTGTTTGAGAAGGGCATAGACCCCAAAGGCACTGACTCATTATTTCTTCTTTCCTCTATTATTTCATGTGACTCACTGACTCTAATGCCACTCTGTGCTTTGGGTAAAGGCCTGATCTAAAAATTCAAGAAGAGACAAAGATGAGGAAGACACATCAAAGAGCTTATAATCAAGTCCAGAGAATAAATATCAACTATAACACCAGACAAAATATAAATGACGCATGAAAGCTACAAAGAGCGAGTTACGGGAGTATAAATGAAGGATAGAGTGGATTGTCTTCTTCTGGATTTATATATTTTTAAAAAGATATAATATGCATTAGTATATTTCTTCATGAGCTAAGCTATACTTCAAACCATATTTACTTTCACATATCAGATATACATTTGGCATACAGTTGCTCTGTCATCAAAGGAAAACCACAGATTAACGATAGACTGATAGATGGGGTGTTCTCTTCCCCATCAAAAAAGAACTTCAATGCATTAACTCTCTGAATATAGAGAAATTTGTAGAGGGAGCCAGATACAGAGGAGCAGTAAGTACAATATTTCAAGCCCAGAGTGGTTGGCGTACTGCAGAAACAGCACAGTGATTCATGAGACGAGCCATCAGGATGTGTCCCCACACTGCTGTACACTTCAACATAACCTTGCATTCAGAAGACAACCTGTGGTTTATTTCAGCTGCAGCAGCCATGAAAGAGAGTCAGCCTTTGAATTGCAGCAGCCACAGTAGTTCTTTCTGTCTTCTCTGAGACTACTCCAAGTTCAGAACTCATTAGGAAAGCAGGGAGAAATGCAGAGCTCACTAAAGTGAAATGCATATCACTAGGAACCTTTTCAGTGTATTGCAGGCAGAATTACACATTAGAAAAGATGTTACTGCATGAGGTCCCTGAAGTCCTTTTATGGACTATGAGTGATGGTAACAAGGAACAAGAGTTCAGCAAGATCCTCTGAGAATCTGAATGTTAAAGAGTCTGATTGGCATTTTTCTAGGTTATACCCTCTGGCTCAGAACAAGAAGGAAAATTATGACAGAGAAAAAGCAACATCAACCCTCCCAGGGTCCTCCATACCTCTTGTACCTACAAAATTCAACGCAGCAGAAAATGATCATAGATTCATTTCCAGAGCAGTAAGAAAGCTGGGGAAAAAAATGCCCAAAGTTACAGTGAAAAGACTAGAAAATAAAATTCTGAGGAGCAATTTATAGGCAAGAACTCTGAAAAATTATTCCTCATGACATCAATGTACAACACACTTATACAGGGATAGCGCAAAATATAAGAGTAAAAATTCCAAGAGGTAGCTTGATGTAAAGCACGGTTTTTTCAAAACTTAATGAGAGTCTAAACCATCTGAAGAATATGTTAAAATGCAGATGATCTGGCATCAGGCCTGAGATTCTGCATTTTTAACAAGTTTCCAGGTGATATGTCAGATTCTGTGGGCTCCTGGGTCACACTGTGAATGGCAAGGGGAAGAACAGTGCAACAGATAAGGAGTGGATTGGAGCCTCCACCTTTCCTTCCTATGTACACACAGCCACTTACAAACTTCATAATCTGCAACCAGAAACTTGACCTCACTGAATAAAATAGAGCCTCATTGAAAAATAATGCAAATGAAAATACTTTTACTATAAAGCAGTATGTAAATATATTAATACCATTATTTGTGTGAATAAAAATGTGAAATTATCTTAAAAGAAAAGTCACTGACGACAGTGATGGTTAGTATATAAAGAACGCCTCTTTAGAAAAATGAAATTAAATTGTTTTCTATCTCTGGAAACAACATTTCTGCATTTATAGCAGTGATTTTCAAATTCACTCCTCATTAAAATCATCCAAGGCACTTTCACAAAACACTATACTTGGGTTTTCTTCATCTAGGCCTGGGATTATGATGCAACTGGTCCTTAGGAGAGATTGGGCACAGAGTGGTTTCTTAAAGAGAACTCTCCAAGTAATTCTCATGTGTAGTCAGTGTTGAGAACCACTGGACCCTTGGGAGAAATGATCACTGAGCAGAACCATCTGGGTGTCAGGTGACATTGACAAGGTCACTGCAGAACCAGAGGGGAGAACAAGAGAGCTGTCTGGGTCTAGGATACACCTTCCCTTGAGGAAAAAACTTTTTTCCATTGAAAAGATTCGTTTAAAGATGGGAGAAGCTGATGAAAATGATAATAAGGTTTATCTTATCCCTGGTTGTGAGGATCAAATGAGATAATATCTGTAAATGCTCTTGGATGTCTCTTAAGTGCAGCAGACATGCCCAGTGTCACGGTTACCAGATTCATCAAACATGGCATAACTAACTGGAAGGGAGCAGGTGCCACTGTGAAGGAGGACTCCTGTAGAGCTCTCTGCTTCAGAATTCACCTCCCAAACAGATGTCTTGTAAACTGACACAAATGAAGGGAGGAATCTATGTGGTGTGAACTCAGTGGAATTGCTGGCTGGTGTATTTTTGTTGTTGCGAGTGTTGTGTTTGACTTTGAAAATTACTCAGTGCTTTTTTAACAATGTGCCCATGAACTTGAAGTTTTAAAACAAAACAAGTTTGGGCATCTAAAATTTAAAAAATAAAAATAAAACAACAAAATTTAAGTACTACAAAAAATCATTTTTTTAAATAAAATAAAGACAAGCAGGTGTGTCACACAGACAAATTTATATAACAAGCAGAGGTTGAAAACAAAAAGCCAATAAAAGAGAAAGCATCTGCCCAATGAAAGGATGTAAGGAGGGTGAGACAGCTTTCCCTGGTGTCCACCATGCCATAGAAAGATTGCCACCCCTCTCCCATTTGTATCTAGGAAAATACAACAACTCTTATCCATAATATGATCTTGGACATAAAGTCTCTCAGGGGCGTCAGGAACTCTGAAACCTGATTAATTAGTTTTGAAACACAGACCAATCAGTAGGGCAAATCTCATTTGAAGAAAAAAAACAAAATCAGAAATGTAAAAATATGGAATACAAGTTTGTAAACCTCCAACTGTGGTTGCTTTCTTGTTTGTAGAATTCTAGAAATATGTTTGGTTGTGTGAATAAATTGTGAACAGCTAATATTTATTGCATACTCACTATATGATATGTAGTGTTTGGGTGTTTAATGTTAATTCTTTAAATTCTCCAAAGAACTCACTGAGGTAGGTATTATTATTAGTCTCATTTTTTAGAGGAAGAATCTGAGGCAAGACTGAACATTTGTTCTACAGATGGTATATGTTAGGATTTAAATGTAGGTAGCTTGATTCAAGAAACTATAATTACTATAATATACTGAGGCTCTAACCTGATGGTATGTATCTAGAGGAATCTGTGTCAAGTAGTAAAATAGAAAGTCTTCCCACCTTAGTATTTGGAAACCTGATAGAGAAGAACTTCTTGTTAATAAAATTAAATGTGATACACTATCAGGTTTAAATAAAGAGTAGAATGCTTGTTTCCTGCTCCTACTTTAAGTTGTACCATCCATAAGTATAGCAATTTTATAGTGGAGTTAATTTTTGCATATGTATTTTTCATTATTAAACAAAGAAGTATTAGAAAATTAGACTAGGAATGCTATTGTTCTAAGACCTGTGTGTAGTTCACCTTTTTAACACCTAGTGCAATATAAGTTCAAATAATAGCTAGTAATGAATGCACCATTCAGGAATAGCTATATAAGTGAGATTAAAGAAATTATAAATGAGAGTGGTCAAGGGCATAGATTTATATTTGATCATTAGTCCAAAATCTGGGAATGGAACATCTCTTGAGGAAAATGTGTAAAGACAAATTAGAAAGGAGACAAGTTCAAGGTGTGCATGTACATGATTTAGTGGGTTCATTTGCATAACTCCCAGTGTTTTTTAGAAGGAAATATTTTGAATGAAATAATTTCATAAACACCACTTTCATTCTGACAAATGAAGAAGGAATAAAGCAAAGGACAAGGAGGGAAAGGGGGTTAAAAAGAGAGAAGAAGTCTTGTGGTTGGTTTATGTATTCATTGATATTTTTTGAAAGTGACTCTCAGCTGTGTCTCTGGGCTGTGAATGCAACAGTTGATGAGATAGAAACATAGAAGATGATGTTCTCAATGGTCTCATACTCTAATGGGCAGAGGGGGAAGATCAGACAAGGAAATTAAGGTAGTTCATGCTATGAAGATAAGTAAGCTGGACAGCATGGAGATAATGTAAGACAGAAATACAAGTCACCATTAAAGGACAGTCTCACCAAGAAAGTGACAGTGAGAAGAGGCTTAAATGGGAAGAAACAAATGACCAGGTAAAAATCCAGGGGAGGGAATTTCAGGCAAAGGGAATGGCAAAGACAAAGGCCCTGAGGCAGGAACAAGCATGATATCTTTGGGATGCAGGCCAAGGAGGCTCACCCCAGGGCATGTTTGGGGAAATCCCAGCAGAGCCCCATTGGGAACCAAAGGAGGTGGGATATAGTGGCTGTTGAGGACAATTTTGGGGTAGAGCTAAAGTTCTTTGTCAGGCAACCAGGGAGTCACCATTGTCTTTAAAAGTGGTTGGGGATAGGTAAGCTCCTCATTTCAGGTTAAAAAAAAAAAAGAATTAGACAAAAAGAAAAAAATGAAGACATCTAAAGATTTTAGCATATAAGAATAAAGACTGAAATAGATTGAAAATGCAAGCAAAAGAAGATCGTCTTTGACTATTTCAAAGGATCTAGATTATATGCTTGAAGGTATAAAACAGTTGGAATTATGTATGGAAGGAGAAAGGTCTGAGTAGAGACTGTGTAAGAAAGGAATAACAAAAATAGACCAATTGGAAAATCTGAAGTGGGAAGGAGGAAATCAGAGGTAGCTCACGGCATTTTACTGTCTAACCACTACAACAAAAGTAGGAAATAAATCACTTCTTAAGAATGAAATCATTAGAAACAGTGCTGGTCATTTGAGAAAAATCATGAATGTACGTGCACAGAAAGAAGAGCAGTGGACACGTGCCGAGGTCCAGCCCTAGCACAAAGGGTCGTTCTCTGGTGATTGGGATGGCGTTGGCAAGGTGGAGAACAAAGCAACACAGACTCAGTGATCTGAGGCTAAGTTGTGTTCTGACTTTAATTTTTCCACACACCATTTTTATGTGTTGGCTTCTAGCTTGAGTACAATATCTTGAGGCCACACAAAAGGAAACTGACGCAAACAACAAGACAATAGGCAAAACATATTAGCAGATTAAATATTATCAACTCTTCATAATGCTTTTAAGTATTCTTCTATATAATCTTTAACTAGTTCTACTTTTTATATTACTGAAAACATCATGCGCAGAAGTCATTTCTATGAACAACATATAACTTACACTATGTGGTTAATAATTAGTTTAATAGGAACAATAGCTCTTGCTAGATTACACCTCCTGCTTTTGCCCAGTAAGCATTAGCCTGTCCTGCCCAAGAAAGCTGTTCAGAGCAACTAAGCAAACACCAGTGTTTTACATATTTTAAATTTTCTAAAAAGGGGAGATGAGCCTTCTGTGTACATTTTTCATTATAATATACTTGATGCCAACAAAGGTGTATTCTGCCAGTGGGAGATAAAAGGGGTCTAAGTCTAAGGGACCAGAAGCTGGTTTCCTAGGAGGACACCATAGTTTTCCATTAACCAAATAAGCATTACCAAATGATGTCTGAATTGTTGGGACTATTTTTCTAGCCTTAACAACTTTGTTTGTGACTTGTTTGTCTGGAGTTAAGGTGGGAACAACGTGTCTTTCTGCCCTAGGTCATCTAGGAGTAGTCACCATCTGCAGTGCCATTTAGCATAAGTTGCTGGAAATGAGCATAACATTCTTTCCAGATTATACTTTTATCACCCCAGAACAAGGGCCTTTCTTGGTTATATCCAGTATGATTAGCTGTTTGATTCTTGTGTTCTAAATCCCCTAAGACCCTAGAATTCCCAGAAATCCAATATAATATTATTCCCAAGCATAGGCAAATTAAAGAAGACAACAGGAAACAGCGGCCCCAATTCCCAGGAAGATGAGACCTTGCAAACATCTTTATAACTCAGTGGAATCATTGTCAAGCACTGAGGGGAACTGAAGAGGGCACAGCAGACACTAAAAGGTTATAAGCTAATTGAAGCCAAAATTCATGTCTTATTCTCCGGCTTTCCTTAAAATGTCAATCATGAAAATTTCCTTAGCTTTCATTGTCCAAAGAATAAGTTCTTTGATTTGTAGAAAAAGAATATGGGGAGACTTAATTGGGAGAGTCCAAATATCATTCCTCTCTACAGATCAAGTCTAAACTTCTAGGATAGCACCCAATGCCTCTCGTGATCTGACCACAATCTGATTTTCTAGCTTTCCTTCCTGCATCTTCTCTCACAGGTCTGTTTTTCTAATTCAGCTAAACTGTCCTCTATTCCTGGAATAGGCTGCATTTTTTAGTTTTTACGTCTTTGTACATGCTGTTCATCCCATCTGGCTGGTATTCCAGTTGGGATGTGATACCATCTCAACACAAATGCCTTCTAAACCCCAACTCATGTTCAAAGCCTCTGGTTAAGTGTCTCCTCCTGTTTTAAACTTTGCTATTCTCACCACAGAATTATGGTTTGAATTCCTAAGGTTCATTTAGCCTTTATACCTACCTTTTTTTTTAAATAACATTTATCGTATTGCAGTTTCATTACTTTCCGGTATGAGCTAGTAGCATAGGATCAGAACCATGTTGTCTATAACTTTAACAGCTCAGGGCCTAACATTATAATTCTTGAAATATATTAGGCTTTCAATATGTCTTTACTACATGAATGAATAATCAGCATATCTAATAAAGTGTTTCAGTGTTATTTTATTGAGCAAGAGTTAAATAATTGATAGATATAGTAAGATCATAACTTTAAATACATCATAAATTCATTAGGGTAAACTTTCAATATTATGCAATAAAACAAGTAATGTTAGCTTTAGCAGTCATACTTAAGAAGGCCCAAGATGTCATTTTTGGTGGGAAAAAACATGTAAAACATACTCATAACTTTATCTAGTTGTAAAGTCAATCTACCTCAAAAGAGAGAGAGGAGGTACATCACCAAAATAGCAGAGTAGATTTAAATTCCCAACAATAAAACAATAAGCAGGAACTACTTGAACTAAATTTGTCTGACCTCTGAAATATAGTCAAAAGTTTCCAGCAACCAACCAAATGTTAATTCAAGAACAAAAAGCAACATGAAAATAGTGGGAAATGTTTGTGGTACTTTTACTTGCCTTTGCCCCAGACCCATCCAGTTTGACACCAATCTTGACGATGGCAGCCTGTATTCCCAGGGTGGGATCCTATTGCCAGATTCCAGAGGAAGCAAAGCATATTTTAATTGAAATGATTATTCTTGTCTGTTTAACCTATTTGGGAATTACTATAAACAGTGATTCACCTCTGTTTCAATTAATTCTTAACTTCACTGAGTACAAAAATTGCAGCCATTGCTCAAAAATCTATAGCTGCCTGGTGTAAAATATTATGATTCAGGTATATGATACATTAGCCACACTTTTGCTCAAGGCAGAGCGTTTTCTCACAGAAAACCTGGGAAGACCCTAAGCTTTCACCTTTGACTGATCTTGCTGATCCCTAGACTAGGCTCAAGGAGGAAATGAAGGCTAAGGTAGAGCTTTAAATGATCCAGCTTAGGGGTGAAGAAATACACAATACAGAGCTAATATGCAAAGACTCAGATGGGTGTTTGCTATTTTTGTTTTCAAGAAAACTCTGTCAAACACTAGCTAAATTCAACCTAAATGAACATACAGTGAACTTTAGGAATTTATTCGTTGCAAAGAGAGTTCGGAAAAGTGGTAACTAAATGAATCAATGAATGCAGCCTTCAACAAAGAAGGGTACCTATAAGGAAGGAGGAGAACCTTAGGGTTACTGTATCACAATATAAAATTGTCTACTTTTGAACAATAACAAAGTCACAAGGAATCAAAGAAACAGGAAAATATGATCTACTAAATGAAGACATAAATCATCCCTGAGAAAACTTGGACATTGGGTTTACTTATCAAAGATTTTAAATCAACTGTGTAAAGAGACAGAAGGATACTGATGCTTACAAAAATAGATTGATATTTTGGGATCATTTCTGGATGAGTTTTAAATTGTTTTGAGCAAGTGACAGATTGAGGTTTTCAAGTCCTGTATCATATCAACATGGAAGTGTCAGCCAAGTTCTACACACCTACACACACACACACACACACACACACACACACATCAGCAGCAGCAGCAGCATCATCAGTTAAACTGAATATATCTAAAAAATTTCTACGTAGATAACTTCTGTATAACAGAAATATGTTAAAGAACTATCTTTATGTGTCCGCTTAGGTGAGTGGCAATTTACTTACAAAATGTATACCTGAATGTATTCAATTTTAGAAAGTTATATTACAAAATAATTCTGATTTAGCCTACAAGGAGAAATAATATTTTTTGAGTATTTAAGGGTGTACTAGGCAATTTGCTAAACATTTTCCATAGAAATTTTCATAGGAGCTCTCTACAATAAGTATAATTATCATTCCTTTTCACTGATGTGAGCAAACAGAATTAAAGAAATTGAATAGACAACCAAAAGTCTCCGAGAGAGGCAGTAAGAGAGCAGAGATTTGAACACTGGTTGTTCATTTCAGAACTCATCCATACTTACCCACCTGGTAGTGTCTCCATATGCCATAGACTAGAGTACTCAGGTAATTCAGAGTATTTGCTTATTTTTCTCTCACCCTCATTAAGAAGGTAAAGCTTGACTTTCTTATATTTGATTGTCCAGTAAATATGTATCAGGTGTATAATTTATAGCAGTATTCTTGGATTTGATATCTATCAATCACCACAATATCAGATACAATCAATAATAAAGACCATAATTAACACCATAGATATCTGACAACTTAATTATTTAGACCTTATGAGTGTGTAACTCTCTTAGTACAGAGATTTTACCATATCCATATGTTTTGCACTTCTCAAAGACACAAAATAGGATACTATAGTTAATCCCTTCCCTTCTATTTAAAAAGGAAGATAATAAGTCTCTATATTTTGAACAA
Organism: Glaucomys volans; assembly: GCA_020662805.1. NCBI lineage: Eukaryota > Metazoa > Chordata > Mammalia > Rodentia > Sciuridae > Glaucomys > Glaucomys volans. Next base: position 359,183 of record JAJEJO010005233.1, read on the forward strand.
ATTTCTAGTAGGGCATGCTTCCCAGGTTGGTGAAGCTAAAACTTTGAATGACCTTTCAATCATCAACATAATAAAAGTAAAGCAAAAGACATAAAAATATATGACACATGTATATGATGCATAGTTATTGAAAAAGCATGATAGCAAAACTAAATAATAAAAAGGAACAACTGTTATACTTTAGTGGTTTGGAAAATTCTCAGCAATAAATTTGGTGGTAATATAGCCAAAGCTTTCATTATTTCACCTTGATGATTTAAGAATCCTCAATGCGAAATTGGCTCAGAATGTTTGTGGTGTAAACCATGAAGGAAGTGGGTATGAAGAGTGAAGAGATTGAGGGACTGCTGAGGATAAAAGCAAACAATTACTTTTCAATTGGAAGTTGGGCCCAACACAGGGCCCAAGGGCAAACCCCCTTGGAGAGCGCATACTACACACAAAAGTGAAGAACAGAGGGGGTTAATAGGCAGAATGACTCTTCTAATGTCGGATTTTTCTAGCAAAGAGTATTTCTAAATCAGGAATCTTTTGTTATCAAGGTCAGGAGAATACTATCTAAATCCAACAAAGGAAATGACTGATTCAATAAGAAGAGATGAAAATCCATTGCAGAGCAATTCAACCTCAAAAATATTTGGCAGCTCACACTGAGTGGAGCTCAGTTCCTTAGGGAATTTCATACCTAGCTAAGGGTTTGTCCTGGGATTTCATTATCATTAGCAAATATTCTTTAATTAGGATGCCTTTCAGGTAGCACTGAAGTCACCTTTATAAAATGTTATCCTGCTTGGAAAAAATAATCAGCATACTTAGGGGGCCACTCCTGCCATTTAACCTTGGCTTTGGAAGATTTCTCTTACATCTGAGCAACTTACAAATGTGTCATGTTGCTTTGGTTTTACCTAGTCTTGTTACCCAAAGTTGTCTGGAGGGAACTTATTAATAATTTCCTAGTCTCCAATCCACTAAGCTATAGAGAAATGAGTCTTTATAGTGCTGATGAGTTTTCAAGTTGATTTAGAAGAGTTTCATTTTGACAGTTTCATGTGAACGTTAATCATGCTTTTATCTGAATCTACACAATAGAAGGCTTTCAGGTTTTGAGAAACACAATGTGTATAAACTTAAGTCACAATCTTCCTCTCTCTATCCTTTTGTCTATAAATCTTGAGCTAAAAAAAATTATGTTTTCTGCAGGGTTGTTGAGGGGCTATGAGGAACCAGTCGCAAGTGAATGCTCAGTCTATGGCACAAGCAGAGCAAGAGTCCACGGTTTGTACTAGAACTGCCCAGTTGTCCTATTAATTCTACTATAAAGTACGTATTATTTCCTTACCTCATGCCAGAGATTGGAAAAGACAGGCAGGCAAGCAAGCAAGGGGGAAAGAAGAAAGGAAATCCACTTTTCACTGTCTTCAAAGAAAAGTAGTTAAGCTACTTGTAGTTTGTTCTGAAGATTTTAACTTCCCCATTACTTTTAAATGACCCTAAATTTGACTTAAGATAAGACATTTTAACTTACCAAACTATTCAATATCTGTTTACCACCTCAAATCTTAGGTTATGATATTCCCTGTAGAGAGTTTGTTGTTCAAAGATGACCACCAGCACTCACTCTTGGCCAGCCTAACTATGGGCAGCTGAGCACAAAGGTGCTTCCTCATCCCAGATGGAGGGAGCAGCACCCAAAATTGATTTCCCAAAGCCCCAAAGTTCCCTACATGTGGCACAGTGTGCTTTCTTAATAACTCACCTCAGTAATTAGATGATCTTCCCACAGACAAAGTTGTCCTTCTAAGTGTCTTATGAAAAGGAGATCCTCATGTTCAATGTCATCCTTTCAACACAGGATAAAAAGTGAATCTCCTGACTTCCACAAGGACCCAGTCTGTTTGTATTCTATATATTGAAATAGACTAATTATATAATTTTCAAGTCAAGAACAAAAAAAATAAATAATAAGGAAAAAGATACTTGCTTTTATCATAGTTTGGAATGGGATATTTATTTAGTGACGCTGGTGCAAGAGACAACTGAGGTAATTTACACCTAACAGAATGAAATCTTTTTTTATTATAAGTATTGCTGTTCGTGCTTTAAATAAATCCTCTAGAAAACAGTCTCTTGTTCCTGTGATACCTTGTTTTTTTTAATTTGTGACACTTCTATCCTATATTAAAATAACTCATGATAGTTTATCTCTTCATATGGATTAAAAATTCCTTGAGGGCAGTGGTCTCATTTCACCGCGACCCTAGAACAGCTAACAGTTGTAACAGTTGTAACAGTACTTAGAAGATGGCTGTTGCTCAATAAATATTGATTAAACATATGTAAAAGTAAATGGTTCTTCAAGGAACTGTGCCCCCTGGGTTTTGGTGTGTGTGTGTGTGTGTGTGTGTGTGTGTTTCTCTTCTTTCTGTATCAAAGCTCAGGTTAGGTATAACTGAGAGTCAAAGCTAAATTATGGAATATGAATAAGCTCTACTTCATTTTTTTTGTAAATAAATTGAACCATTATATCACAATACCCAATAAATTGAGTAATAACCAGCAGAAGATAACAACACAGATATATTTCTGTCAATATCAGTTGTTACCTGTCTCTTGGTCACCTTGTAACTACCTTGTAGTCTTCATTGATGCCCAGACTTCTGGATCACAGCCCGCCATCTGATCTTCTGTCCTCCTCCAAGTGCATCTCCGTACTGGGCTCTGCTCAGTTGTTAATTATTGACACTGACTAGAACAAAATATCCTACTCATGAGTATTTAAATAGTTAAGTGGATTTTTTCCCCAATAGCAATAGTTACCAAACACTCTTCATTTCAAGTTTCTTCCTAGTTCTCTATTTAACGGTATGTTATTATGCATTAAGAATAATTATGCAAGAGTTTTGGCCAGAGAAGTTATCTTTCTCTAAGTCATTGGGAATCACATTTTTAAATGAGACATTGAAAGAGCAAATCAAATCTTTGAATGGTTAAGGTCAGGGCTGGAATGTTCCAGACTTGCCAGAAGGGCCCAGCCAGCTGCTTGCGACTTTCTACACATCAGCAAGTTCCCCTCATAAAAGGTTTACAACTCAAGCTAGGCTGGTTTCAGACAGAGTTAAACCAACATCACAAAAAAAAAGTGAGGGGGAAACAGTATGAGACCAATTAAAACAAATTGGTAGTGAAAGCAACAGCTGGATGTCAACATGTTCTGCTCTGTTATTGGCATGTCAACGGGTGATTTTTAGAGAAACTGGTACTGTCTGAAGGAGAGAGCAGCACCATAATGGGGCAGAGGAGGCCTGTAACTCACCAAAGGCATTCCTGGACACTTGCTCCAGAAGGCCACCTGCACAGATGGAAAGCTGTGCAACTGGACCGTGACCACAGTGCTGACCTCAGAACTCATTTGGCAAATGATGCTGCAACAGTGGAGGGAGAGCCAGTGCAGACTGGGAAAAGCACTGAGAAGTCAAACCAGCTGGGCTCTGGGTCCAGAGTGCTTAGGATGTTGCTACTACCTCCCCAACACTTCTCCAATGCAACACTTTTTTCCTGCTCTACAGGGGTGTCTTGAAGATGACTTGGGAAATTATATGTGAAGATAATTTAAAGACTGCAAACATTATCCATCAAATAAGGAACTCTTCTTAACTGGTTGGCTGGAGAGTTTTTGAAAACCATTCTCCTATGTGCTCCAGAGTGTGAAATGGTGAGTACAAAGATGAACCACTTGCTTCTTCCCAAAGCACAGGGTAAATTCAGGACCACAGGATGGCTGGGAAATTATAAGTTAGATGCACTATCTCAAGTTGGTGTTTATGTTCTAGATCGTTTCATTGTTTCATGAATAAGAAACCTCTGAATTAGTTATTATTCCAATTTACACATGAAGGACTTAAGGCTCAGAGAGGTTGATAACTTACTATTTAGTTGACAAGCCAGGACTTAAGCCACAAAATTTTTGCTTTTATCCATTAAGGGATATATATTCTGCCTTCATTTTTCCACTGTATTTCAACAGGGCATTGAAATAAGATTACACTCCAGTGGATAACAGCAGAATAATGTATCAAGATACCAAATATGAACCACTTACCAAGTGTCAAGCTTGGCATAGTTTGAGTTTATGCCCAAAAAGACATCTTTTAGGAATCATACCACCTGATATCAGGTATTAAGCTAAGAAATATGTGAGCAATCCAAGGAGATACCTCATTTGCTCTTAAGAACTGGCTTGTTTTCTGTAAGAGAGAGATTTTCTATTAACTGTGAGACAGCATCAACTGTAAGCAACTGACAAGTCCAGAAAAGCATCATGCCAACTCAAAAGAGCATCACATACCTCTTCTCCGTTACCCTGTTCTGGCCGTTGAAGTCATAGGCTGCCAAATGAGTAAAAACAGATAAGAAGAACTGAAAAATAATGGGAATGGAAAACAAGAAAAAACCATCACACCACCCACCACTGCAGGTCACCAACAGAAGGATGGTAGAATTATCAGCCTGGAATTAAGTAAGGAATTTTTATTACAGTGGAGTATATATTCTAATTACTATGCTTGTGACCAGCTGTGACCTAGGGATTATTTTTTCATCTAGTATATCCAGAAGCCTGGAGAAACTATGGAAATTTTCCACATTTTTATTATATGTCAGGAAAGCACTAAGTCCCTGAAGGAGTTTGTAATTATAGAAAAGGAAAAAATACATCAAGCAGCTTTACGAATTACTTCACTCTTTTAAATATATGGTTATATATCCCTGGGCCTAGAGGTGAATGTAAAGTGGCTAGGGCCTAAGAGGTATTATTGCCAATGTAGACATGGAAGGCAATTTGAAACAGGTGTTTTAAAGGAAGAACACTTGGCAGAGAAAAATGTAGAATCAAGAAGAATCTCCCATAGATATTAAAGTATCCACCAGGTATGGTCAAGTTCCCTGATGGGTATGGAACTCCTTTATAGATCCTTTAGGGATCAGATCTTGGCCTGGGTCTCTGACGAAACAACCAACCCATCTGGTGCTTCCTTAAAGAACATGTTCCCTTCAGGTCTGTCTCTGCCTTCTTTCTCCTCCCCTTCTCCCTGTTGTCCTTTGGAGAGTTGAACACTTCCATGAGATGTCAAGAGTAAAATGGAGGACTGGTGTTGTAGCTTAATGGTAGAGCGCTTGCCTAGCATATCTGAGGCATTGAGTTTAATCCACAGTACCATACTAAATAAATAAATGTGCAAAATGGACCATGGAATCCATTTAGAAGCCTAAAATATATTGTTACAGACCCACATAGTCATGCTTCAGGACCTGTAACAGCTGCATGTTCACAGAATAAAAAGAAAGTAAGCACAAAAACCACTATCCCAGCTTGGTAGAGGGTGATAAGAGATATAATACAACAAACTGGCCAACATTTGCTGGTCCCTTTATTCTGCCAGGTAATGAGGACAAGACATAGTTAACTGCATGCAAAAGCCGATGGAGAAAAATGGAATAAATTCATTTGCAAAGGTAAAATTATACATGTCTGTGTGTGCATGTTCATACTCCCGAGGTAACTTCAGCCATGGGCTAAAACAGAAGTAAAGAGAATTAATCTAAAGGCATACTTTAGGAACATAAGTATACAATTTCCCCCATACAGATAATTCCATAGTCAAAGAACTGGTAATTACCAAACATAGAATTTTAATAATTTTGATAATTCCCCAAGATTATAAAGCCAAATGAATATCAAGAGACTTAATCGCCCTTAACAGTCTGCTTACTTTTGAACCAAAGCCCTGAAGCCAAGTGATACAGGCTTTCAACCTCCTTCAGAATTCTTTCAGCAAAGGTCTTTCCAACTGATTCAGGGTTCTTGTAGCCAAGAGTCAACCACTCTCCAAAGTGGGAATATAAAACTACATTTATTAGCCCCTACAGTGTCTAAGCATCATTCATTTTTTGGTAGTCAATATTATCCCAATTTTACAGAAGAGAATATTGGCATTCAGAGAGGTTGCTTCTACTCAGTGGGAGCAAAGCTGGATAAGAGCACAGAGTTCCTGAACAGCAGAACAATTGCCATTGCCCTTTACAGTGCCCTCCCTCACACCAAATAACCAAAGTGTAGGCCCAGCAACCCCTTCAGGGAAGATGATGAAATTTTTCACTGAGGGCTCTAGCTTCTTCATTCCTAAGGCCTTTGCCACCTCAGTATTTCCCCTTTTGCCCCAGGTGACAATGTAATTTTCATTGGGTGGTGCTGAAAGTGGCAATCCTTGAAGTGGGCCCAGACAGAGATGGCTTCACGGGGTAGTGATGTGCAATCTCATAGGATTCCACACTCAAAAGGGCTCTGCTTGCTTGAATGCTCTGCTGTCATGGTCTTACAATTTTAAATAATTTTATCTTTGAATTTATTTTTTCTTTTGCAAGCAAAGTCCAATGGGAAAATGGAGCATGGTCCCAAGAAGAGAAACAAAGTGCAATTTACATATCTTCACCGTTCCATTTGCTTATAGCATTGGCGATGCCTCATGAACACCGAATTTAGGTGAGCTCATGATGTGTGAGTGAACAGCCAGATTCAAAATGAGTGTTATGGTTTTAATGTCCATGTCTCCTCAAAATTCACATATTGAAATCTAATCCCCAATGTGATGTCATAGGATGGGTAGGGCCTTTGAGAGGTGATTAAATCTTGAGGACAGAACTTCTGAGCAGGATTATCCCCCCTTATAAAAGATATTCAAAGAAGTTTATTTGCTCCTTCTACCATATGAGGACACAGCAAGAAAGCACTATGTACAAACTAGGAAATGGATCCTTACAGCATATCTAATCTTCTGCTATCTTGATCTTGGACATCTCCCCTCTAGAACCATAAGAAACAAACTTCTGTTGTTTATAAGTCAAGCGTTCTGTTGTATTTTGTTATAGCCACCTAAGCATACTAAAACAGCAAGGATAAAATGAGTATGGACTGAGCAGGCAAGGGCAGCCAGAGTTCAGTGAAGCTAAGCTTGAATTCACTTCGAATGCAGAAAGAAGACAATCTGGTTCTGAGACACAAACTTAGGAAACCTGTTATGCCTTTTCTCATTCCTGTTATGCTCCTTTACCTTTCCATCCTCCTTACTCATCAGGAAGCCAAAGATAGAAGGCACTAGTAGAATGTTTATCTGTCAAGTAAAATTAAAAAGTTGAGTTATTTTTTGTGTGTGCAGCACCTCAGTCCTGGTGTATGCATGTACTGAGAAATATGAACTGTATAATTTTGATAAAACCACATATGATTTAAATGATTTTATTTTTACATTTAAGTTGACATTGCACAATATAAGACTGAATGGTAAAATTTATGCTATTTACTTAAAATACAACTTTTCTGGTTGGGTAAGAGAACTCCACCTTGCTGAGCAGATGGTATGGGGTTTCTGGAGGCTGCAGGCAGGGGCTTAAGAAAAAACAGTAACATAAGTGTCTTAGAATGGCATTAAGTAGTTAATAAAAAATGTCATGACAAACCAAGAGGGAATGAGACCATTAAAAAAAAAAAAAAAAAAGGGAAAACCCTTTTATTTTCATATGTGCTATAGCACTTTCCTCTGATTTTTGAGCAAAAAGCTTCGTATCTTCATTTCGTACTGGGCCTAGCAGGTTAAGGGGCTGATCCCAGATGTAGGCAAACAAGCATTCAAGTATTCTTCAACCTTCAGAATGTAACCTCAGGGTTTTGTACCAGCTTGGCCTTTTGTGGCCTGGGTGAAAACATAAGATCTTGAGATCAACTTGGTCTACAATAACAGAGGATTCAGAAAAGAAAGTTTAAAGTCATAGCCTTAAGCACATAGGGTTAACATTCTGTTTCTAGAGCAAAAATCTTTTATTTTGCTGCTACCTGTGAAAACAGTATATTAATCTGGGGAATAGCTTACAGCTGAAAGATTTGAAATACACACATTTCCCCCCATGGTTTCAAGTGAAGAAAATAAGATTTGTATTGAATATTAGAATTTAGACTGCAGAGCTAAAGGCACTGTGATGGGGAGAGTTGTAGCTGGTCTTCCCATCAACAAATTTTTTTTTTTTTTTTTGAGATGGACTGGGAGAGTACACTGTAATGCTTAATCACAACAAGCCAGGAGGTCTCAAGTTTGTTTACTACTCACAAGGAAAACTGAACACACACTTAAGGGTACAACTATAATCTAAAAGTGGTGAATGGAGCTAGTTAGAGATGGAGATGGCAGAATGAAACCCTTCAGCTATCATTTCCTCATAAGCACAACAATTTCAACTGCTATTCACAAACAAAACTCCCCTTAGAAGAACTAAGGAAACAAGGTAAGAGATCAAGTACTTGGCTTTAGCACATAATAAGAAAGACGTAGAAAAGAAGGCAGGAAGCAAAGAACTGTCTGCGTTGTCCCACACTCAACTCCAAGTAGTACAGTATGGAGGGAAAGGCCTCCCACTTGGGAGAGGGAGAGAGAATTGCATCCAGGCCTTAGACTTAGAGCCCAGTACTAAGGCTGCCACAGTGAAATTCAATGCAAGGAAGAGTCCCAGGCCAGTGCTGTTGAATGGAACCTTTAAATTCCCATAGTACCAAGTAGGGGACCCTTGGCCCTAGTTAAACAGACTTGTATTTTGGGCAGCATTGAAGCTAGAGTTAAAGACAGGCAGTTAGTGCAGAGAGGTAATCAGGTCCATAAAGAAAATGGAGGCCAGTTTGGGTTCAGGAAGTTGGAGACCACCCCTAGGAGATTGGAATGTTAATGATTCCAGAATGCTTTGATTATTACCAAGACTACCTGCCCATATTACCTCTCCCAAAAGGTTGCAGGCAGGGAGTTGTTAATTAATCCCTCCTGGGCTACTTCCTTCATTTGGCACTTCCCCATGCCCATCTACTTCCCACCTTTTGGTCGTTCCACTGTCATCTCCTGGGCCTAGTCACATATGTAGGAAGGAGAGAGATAAGGAGGAAGAAGGCAGGAGAACAAAGAAAGTCTAAAATGTAGAAAAGGGGCAGGAGGCTCTCACTTCTTGGGATACCAGAAAAACAGCTATGGCCTGTATTATTATTTTAAAATAAAATCTGTGTTCTATGCTTGCTTGGCACTTCTCTGATGTTCAAACTTTAACATTTGAGGAAGCAGAACCTGTCACCAATAACCAGCAGTATCAGATCACATATGGCTAGCTGCAGGGGTCTCAGGCCTTAAGTATACCATAGCAGGCAATAAAAGCATGAGCTTTGGTCCTATTTCTGGACTGTGCTATTCTCAGTGGGCTGTGGGTTCCAGGTGGGACATCACATTGTGATGTTGGTGACTATGGAACTATTCAACCCATTCCTTTGCCAATCCCAGGCAGAATAACAGGGAAGATCACATATGGAGGTTTGCATGAATGGGCTACTTGTTTTAGGCACTCTCTCAATCCATTATGAACAACACACCAACTATGAATTTGGGACAAACAGTCTGGAAGCACCCTCTAGTGCTAAAATACTGGCAACATGATAATTGTGAACTTTTGCAAACCTGGTCTTAAAGAGCTATCTATTGTGGAAATAGTGGCAGTGTGACCAAAGGTTCAGAGAAAACAAGCAGACCATGTACCATACAAAAAAATAAGACAATGAAGATGGAATGTATAATTAATCCTTCAGTATGCAGATATTTTTGCATGCCAGCAAGCATCAAGAATTTTCAGGGAACCATGACTTCACCAAACTGACAAAAATAAGATGCCAGGAACCAGCCATATAGCAACCAATATGGGCAAACTCTCAGGCAGAGAATTTCAAATAGCTGCTTTAAAGAAGCTTAAGGAACTTTCAGAAAATAAATTCAGTGCTTTATTAAAGAAACTTAACAGAAAGATTGAAGTCATTTTTTAAAAATCAACCAGAAATACTTGAGCTGAATACTACAGTACGCAACATGAAAAATGCAATAGAAAGTGTCAGTGGCAGATCAAAGCGAAGAAGTCAGTAAACTCAAAAACAAGCTACTTGAAAATATACAGAATAGAAAAAATAATAAAGAATGATGAAAAATGAAAAAAAATCATAGAAACATTGAGATGACATTAAAAGAGCAAAGACTTGGGTTCCTGGGGTTCAAAACTAACTTAAGAATGTCAAAGAGGAAGAAAAATATTCAAATAGATATTAACAGGTGTCTTCCCAAACCTAGAGTAAGACACAAATATCTAGGTATGGAAATATCTAGGTCACCTATAAGATTCAAAACAACCAAGTCTAGCTAAATACAAAGTTTAGTCAGGCTCACGAAGCTTAAAGACCAATGGATGATCTTCAAAGCCATAAATGAAAAGGACCAAACAAAACATAACAGTGTTTCAATTTAGCAACAAATTTCTCGACAGAATCTTTACAGAGAAGTGGAATTAGATATTAGAAGGAAAAATTTTGAGCAAAGAATGCTGTAGCCACCAAAGGTATCCTTCAGAAATGAAGGGAAGATGAAGACAGTTCCAGAAAAACTAACCCTGAGAGAATTTATCACCACTGGATCTGTCCTATGAGAAATGCTAAAGGGAGTTTTTCACACTAAAGAAAGAGACACTGAGGAAGAAGAAAATGTTGGAATTTTTAGAACTCACTGGTAAAAATAACAAATACAAATTGAGAATTATTATTATTATTTTTTTGTTACCAGGTTTGAACCCAGAGGCACTTAGCCACCAAGACACATCCTCAGCCCTTTTTTTATGTTTTTTTAGAGACAGTCTCAGAGTTGCTTAGGGTCTCACTAAATTGCTGAGTCTGGATTTGAACTCCTGATCCTCCTGCCTCAGCCTCCTGAGTCGCTGGGATTACTGTCATGTGCCACACACCTAGCGAGAATTCTGTAATATTGGAAACAGGGAGTATAAACCATTTTTACCTTTAGTTTGAAGACTAAAAAAAATTAAAAATTAGGTTAAGAGATAGGCAATATTTAAAATTATAAAATGGGACTTAAAAAATTCAAAATGTGGGGAAGAATGGAGTGCAAGTGTAGATATTTCTATTTTTTTCTATTTTGTTTCTTTTCCTCTTCATGATCACTGCTAAGTTGCTCTCATTTCAAAGTAGCTGGTTATAATCAAAACATATTTTTGTACACTTCAGGGTAACCTTAAAGCAAAACCTATAATAGATACAACAAAAGCAACAAAGAGTCAAAATACACAATTAGAGAAAAATCACCTAACTACAAAAGACTATAAGAGTGAAAGAGATATAGAAACTACCAGAAAATAGAAAGAAAACAATAGAATGGCAGTAGCAAGTTATCACCTATCTATAAATACATTAAACATAAGTGAATTAAATATTCAAATTAAAAGATATTAGAGGGCCTTAATGGCTGAAAAACAAGATCCAACTAAATGTTGCTAACAAGAAACTCACCTCACCTCTAAGAATGTGAACAGAGTAAAACTGAAGGAGGAATGAAATAAGATATTCCATGCAGACGCAATCCAAAAGGAAGCAGTGATAGCCATACTTATATCAAATAACAGACTTTAAATCAAAATCAAAAAACAGAGACAAGGTCAATGCAAAATGATAAAGGGGTCAAATCAATAATAGGAAATATCAATTCTAAATATATGCACTCAATATTGGAACAACCAGAATATATAATGCAAATATCAATAGACCTAAAGGGAGAAATACAATAGTGATAGGGGGACTTTAACAGCCTACTTTCAGCAGCAGATGTAATATCCAAGTAGAAAAAAAAAACAGTGAAGAAATAGCACAATTAACTCAAAGTTCATTTACTATTGCCCCAGAAACCCCATTTCAGAAAATTTATACATAAATATACCTAAATCTATTTAAAGTGATTTATTAATGAGATCTTTAATTAGAGGATTTTTTAAGCCAAAAAATTTAAATACCTATGTGGGCATTTATGAGCAGGTAGCCAAAAACTATGGTCTAGGTCTACAATAGAATACTACAGAGTTGTAGATAGATAGATATAGATAGATAGATAGATAGATAGATAGATAGATAGATAGATAGATAAATAATAGATGATAGATAGATAGATAGATGATAGATAGATAGATAGATAAATGGATTCGACTCTAGTGTATTATTGCTATATAACAATTCATTCCAAACTTACTGACATAAAATAAACATTTTTTTGTGTGTATGTATTCTCTGGGTCAATAATTCAGAAAGGACATAGAGGGACCACTTATCTCTGCTCTATCAGTTATGAGACTTGAAGACGAGGGTCGACTCCACTGCTGGAGACTAAAATCAGAATGGTTTGATTAGTCCTATGTTGGATGCCTTGCTGCTACATTTTGGAACCTCAGCTGGGGCCACAACACATACATGCAGCCTCTCTTTGTAATTTCTTGGACTTCCTTACAGCATGGTAACTGGGTTCCAAAAGCAGTACCCCAAAAGACAGCCACAAGGAAATTGTATCCTTCTTCCTTTTCTCTTCACATATTGTCACTTTGTCCGTGGTCATAAACCTACAGGAGAGGTAAGATTGAACCGGAGAGTAGTGACAAAGTCACATTGGAAGAAAAGCAGCTAGTGTTGCAGCCACTTTTGGAAAATATAAGCAGCTCTCCCTGGATACAGGTTACAGAGTTAAGTCAAAAAGCAAGACATAGAAAGGCATGGCAGATGGCTACCTTTTAAGAAAACAAAAGAAAGTTTCAATTAAAAAAAAAACTGGAAAAAATACATAAGGAATTAACAAAAAAGTGCTAAATTTTGTAGGAGGAGTTTGGAGGGGATTGTTGAGAAATGTGTGAATGAGGCTAGGAGAAACACATTTTTCTACTTGTATAGGTTTTTAGAACTTGGGAATATGCATCTTTTGAAAACATTTTAAAATAATAGCTGACAGACATACTGATGCTCACTCAAGTGTATACACATGTACACACATGCATGATGACTCTTCCACTACAATAATTTTATGGCTTTATGAGCTTTTTACATTTTAAAGCCATTATACATGGATTCCTGCCTGGATATTCCTAAGCAAAGAGTATATTTTTTGGTCCCAATAAAAATTCACTTTAAATATTCTCAATACTTAGATAAAGAAATCTGTCTGTTGCGCTCTCATGCTTTCTATGGAGGTCAGTACACAGTTTCATTTCTCTAGTGTGAGGCTTTGATTTTTTTTCATGGCATTTCATTTCTAACTATGAAGGTTAAAGTGTCAGTTGATTTTGGACTTTCAGCCGTGTCTCTCCCTCAGTCTTTCCCCTTCCCCCTGTGAGATTTATTTAATGTTACTGTGAGCCTTTGATTTTTTGGATGCAGCATGTACGTTAATCTTCACAACAACATTGTGAACAGGAGGCATTATTTCACCAGTTTTACAGAATGTTGTACTTCCCCAAAAGATTCTCCAGTGCCATCAGCAGGAGAGAGTCAGCCCCACACTAATCCCCCTTCCCTATAGCTCCGCCCTAATCCCCATCCCGAGCCCTATAAAAGTTGGCAATGATACAATTAACTCGCAATTTCCCAGCACCCTGCTTTTAGGAGTAAGGGCAATTGTCGCTGGCCAGCTAAAATAAAGGCTTCTTTTGGCTTCACGTGATCAGCTTGGATGATTTTATTTTCTTTGGGCACAACAAGATGAGTTTGCAAAATAACAAAATGTACACTTTATACAAAGGAGTCAAGTGCTCAGGATGGTTTGATTGGCTCCAAGAATTTAAGATTCCTATCCTACCCCAAGGAGTAAATGGGTAACTGGAAAACAAGTTAGCAAACTATGAGGACATGTAGCTGAAGGTCAAGAGTGACGCCAAGAGTGAGCTAACCTACTTGATTAGAGAAAAGGAAATTAAGGTCAGAGGAAAAAAATCCTCTGGGAAACCCCACACAGTTTACAAGAGTAGGATCCAGGTTTCCCTACTCCTCTAGCAATAATAAATGTCCCTGTTCAGAACCATAAGAATTCACTTGTTACGGAATGATCTTCCAAAGCTGCCTATGTGTTCAAAACAAAGCTGTTTTGAAGTGTATTCTCAATAGAGCCACAGAACCATGTGGGAGGCTGATCAGCATCACAAAGGGAGAGAAATGGCCCACTTTCCCTGGGCTATAAAAAGAGACCTAATTATGCTAATGCATTTAGAAAACCTCTTTTACAGGTGATATAGGAACTGCTAACCAACAACCCTGGGATTTGAATGGTCTCTAATCTGGGGATGAAGAGGAAGGGCACTACCAGAGGAAGGCATTTCAGAAATTTCATGTCCAGAGAAATCAAGGAGACCTGCCCAGGGCCACTTTGACTTAGTGGGACTGACTTTTTACCTGCCTATTGCTAAATTTACACTATGGTGCAAAAGGGAAAGTATTGCTTCACCAAGAGTGTTTCAAGACCTGGTATTAAAGTTCTGTCTGTCAGCTCATGGCCCACAAATGATGGAGGCAAGAGAAGGGAAGCAAACTTCAGATCAGCAAGCTTTCCTTTATTCTGCAGCGAGGTCCACCTGGAGGCCCATATTCCAGGTATGGAGATGCCCCCCACCACCCTGTAAGAGAATGAGTCTGGATTTTATAGTTTCATTGGGTTTCATAGTTTCATTGGGATGAGTACTCAAATCCTGCCCATGGCTTTTCTTTCTCTGGGATCCCTTGTTTCCCAGAGTTTCAATATTTGCAGTGCCTCCATTAAAGGCTAATTTGCAATGGGGGAAGGTAAAGTCCAGGCCCAGCATTTCAGTATTTGCCTCCTTCCTTCAAGATGCACTGGAGTTGGGAAGGGCTAAATGTTTGCTTTTGATGGAGATGCTGGGGATGAACCTGGGAAGGGATTCAAGTTTGCTTTTTCCCCTCAGGGCCCATTGTTATAAGGAAAGGATGTACTGGGAGAGGTTTAATGTTTGGCTAATTTCCCCTTCCTCCTCCTGAGTCACACTGTCCCTCCCTTTTTTCTTGGGAGCTGTCTTGTAGGAATACTATTTTCCGTAATCCTTCACTGTTCATATACAGAGCAATGGGCTTACAGAGTGTAAGCACAAAAAGGAAAAACGGGAGGCAGACCTCGATGAATACAGAGAAGCCTTTATTCCTTCACAGAGTCCAGTGTCATTCGGGTCCACTTTCCTGATGGAAAATGGCCGTCAGTTACAGAGATTTTGGTTTTATAGGGTACAATGATGTCATCATTGGGAGCAGACTTGAGAGTCTGGGGCTAGTTGAACAGGTTAAAACCTTATTTCAGGAAGGCAGTTGTAAAAAGATTGAAGCTCAGTGTTGTCTGGGGAGACAAGAGTCCAGATCCAAGGGATGAGCACTCAAATCTTGCCCATGGGTGTTGGCTGTGCTTCCATTTAGGATTGATTAACCATGTGGGAAGGCCATGGTCTTGGGCCCAGCATTCAGCATCTGCCCCTTTCCCCCAGGGCCCATTGTTATCAGGAATGCACTGGGAGAGGTTTAATGGTTGGCCAGTTTCCTTTCCCGCTTCTCGATCCACACAGTCCCTTCATTTTTCTTGGGAAATTATTTTATAGGAATAGTATTTTGTTGTACCCAAAGAAAATAAAATCATCCAAGCCGATCACGTAAAGCCAAAAGAAGCCTTTATTTTAGCTGGCCAGCGACAACCTCCCTTAAGCCTAAAAGCAGGGTGACGGGAAATTGTGTGGTAGTTCTGCTGCCAACTTTTATAGGGCGCAGGAGGGATTAAGGTTGGGCTATAGGGAGGGGGATTAGGGTGGGGCTGACTCTCTCCTGATGGCCCTGGAGAATCTTTTTGGGAAGTATAACATTCCCCACTGGTCTTATCCACATTAACAAATCCTTGTTTAGGAAACTAGTGGTTTTTCAGTTTCCAACTCCCCAGACTCTGATGGGTTCCATTCCTCAGTTTGACCAGATTTCTTATTTCACACTAACTGCCTGTCCTTAATTAGGAACTTTTTAAGGAGAGGGGGTGCCGACACTCTTGCTGCTTTGAGCTGGAAGGGGGCGGAGTCTGGGGAAGAAGTTTGAAGATCCTTTTAGAAATCTGGTCAATGGGGAGCAGAAGTCTGCTTAGGAAGAGCAGGTTGTAAAGTCATCTGGGGTGGGTGCTTCAATGAGGGAGAAACAAAATTATATAAGTACCAAACTGAGATTAATACAGAAAATCATGACATGGTAGAAGTCACTCTCTCACCAGATGGAAGAACTGAGAAGTTGTTCCCATAACAAGGCCTATCAAAGGCTGGAGAGGTTGAGGCCTTTATTTGGGAACTTGAGTTATGAGGTACATTTGCCTAAGAATCTCTCTTTTGTAGCCTCCAGTCCTATTCTAGGGGCTAACACAAATACATCTTAAGTTACATTAAACTATTGCTTCTTTTAAATGCCCATGGTTTTGGTTTGGTTTTAACTGTTTTGCTAGGTGTTTAAGATCAAGCTGATCAAATTGACCTGTTCCTGTCTCTTAAGAGTCAGCTGAGTTTTCACAGGGGTCACTCGTGGGGAATTTGAGAGTCCTGTGCTTGGGTGGTGGCAGTTCCTGCATTTCAGCAGCTCCTTCATTCCAGCAGCCTCTGCATTCTGGGGTGGGCAGCAGCGCTCCTCCTGGATTCCAGCAGCTCCAAGGCAGTGGCTTCTGCCTTGTGGATAACTGACAGTTTTTTGCTTCCACTCATGGCAAAGGGAGGCTTGTCCTTGCTCACTCCCATCAGCCCCAGGAGGGCAGGAGCCAAGCCTGTCTGGTCCACTGTCAGTGGGGAATGTTATACTTCCCAAAAAGATTCTCCAGTGCCATCAGGAGAGTCAGCCCCACCCTAATCCCCCCTCCCTATAGCCCAACTCTAATCCCTTCCTGTGCCCTATAAAAGATGGCAGCGGAAGAACTACCACGCGATTTCCCGGCACCCTGCTTTTAGGTGTAAGGGAGGTGGTCGCTGGCCTGCTAAAATAAGGGCTTCTTTTGGTTTTTATTTTCCTTGGGTTGAAAATTGGTCTCCTACTGGGCTTTTTGCTTCCTCTATTGTCATTTCAATATAAGTTCTACTTGAGATATGGTTCCAGCAGAAACCTGGTATCTCAGGCACTTTAACCATTTTTATCAGGACAGGGTTTGAATGCTTAAGAGCTCTGTAATGGGCTTCTGTTATTCCTCCTGGGTGGAGGCACATGTCATTTACATATTGTAAAACAATTTGCTGTTGGGGTGTTGTAACACTGGGGGGGCGGGGTGAACCTGGTTCCTTCTCCCCCTCAGGAGGGGGAGAGGGCGGGTGCCCCCAAGCCATCTTCTCCATCCCTTGGCCCCTGGATTTGGAAATGGCTTTTGGCAGAGCTACCTGAGTCTTGAGGGATTGGTAGCAGCAGGAGCTGCATTTAAGTCTGGTCTGGTTTTTGCCATCAAACCAGTGCAGCCTTTCCTAGTTCCCGAACTAGTTGAAGGGCAATGCTTAAGCCATAATCCAAATTTGAATGTGGCACCTGGTCCTGTTGGTTTGGCCGCCCAATGCCCTGAGGGCACCAATCAACCTTGAAAGTGGGCCATTTTGATTCACAAAACTTTCTTAAATTACATCCATTAACAAAAGCTCCGAAGTCAGCGTCACATTCTTGGAAGTCCTGAAAAGTATCTAAAAAACAAGTTAGAATAATGGGGTACATGGTTGACTGATTCTGTCCCGTAGTAGACTCTGCTGGAGAGAGATGCTACATAGAAAGCAAAGCCAAAACACAGAAAACACAAATGGCCATGAACCAGACTAACAGGACAAATACAGACAGACAGACATCCGCAGATGATATTAGGCTCCATGTGGCCTACCAGACTGGGCCCACGAGGAGCCTACCAGACTGAACCCCAGGGGGGGCCCACCAGATTGAACCCACAAAGGGGTTCACCAGACTAGGCCTCACAAGGAGGCCTACCAGGAGCCAGGAGCTACGTCTCACCCTGACCTGGGACTGGTGCAAGCGACTGCGTCCAGCCTGACCATGTCCCCCAGATACAGATAGCTGACTCACCGAAACAGGATACCAGGGTGGCTTCGTCCAGAAGGGCATCCTGAAGATGGACTGGGGTCCCCCCAAAAGTGAGGCTGAGGCACGTCTCTCAGGAGCTCCCCTCTACTCAGGGTGGGGCTCCCAGGCAACAATCACAGGAGGCCAATTTAGGTATGAGGGCTTGGAGAAATCAGATCTCAGTGGGACCTCCAAATGTTGTACCCAAAGAAAATAAAATCATCCAAGCCGATCACGTAAAGCCAAAAGAAGCCTTTATTTTAGCTGGCCAGCGACGACCTCCCTTATGCCTAAAAGCAGGGTACCAGGAAATCTCGTGGTATTTCTTCGGCTGCCAACTTTTATAGGGTGCGGGAGGGATTAGAGTTGGACTATAGGGAGGGGGAGTAGGGTGGGGCTGACTCTACTGATGGCACTGGAGAATCTTTTTGGGAAGTATAACAATTTTCCATAACCCTTCACTGAGCACCTGCTCTGTGCCCCTCACCAAGGCCAGAATCTGAGGAAGCATAGATGAATGAGAGGCAGCCTCTGACCACCAGCACAGTATGAATCGACTTACTTCCTCCTTCAATATCAACCTCAAATGTAAGCTCCATTACAATTCCTCAGTTCTTTAATCAATAAAAAGTGTGTGTGTTTTTTTAAATTTTCCAGTTTTGAGTCTACTATTTTATGTATCTGCTTCTATACATTAATCATACTATTGCTGATAGGGAAGGGAAACAGACTTCCCCAAACTAGCCTATTTTAAATTCATATAATTAATGCTCCATTTACAATCAAACCCTCTTTAGGGTTGTAAGTACAGGGCAGAGAAAAGCACCACTAGAGAGGTTTGTAACTGGAAACGACCTGAGCAGAAATTAGCTTCCCATAGCAGAAGTAACAGTGTTTAAATGATTTATGACTACCTTGTTGTATTGCCCATGGCAGAATTTCACCAAGTCCAGATAAATCTATGCCTTTTAAAAATACAATTGGCTTCAAAGCAGTATATTCCAAAAGCTAATTTCTCATTAAGGATCAAGACCTGGAAGAGCCTTATGAATCACTGAAAGATCCTAACATTCTATATATTTCTAACAAAACATTGCTTAGTTTTCCAGCTGCCGCACACCATGAACCCTCACTGTATTTGGTTCCTTCTACGTCCAAGAGACAACATAAGGCTCAGATACAGGGAAAAAGAAATGACAACTGAAGGGTTATGGAAAATAATATTCCTATAAAATAACTCCCCAAGAAAAATGAAGGGATGGTGTGGATCGAGAAGTGGGAAAAGAAACTGGCCAACCATTAAACCTCTCCCAGTGCATTCCTGATAACAATGGGCCCTGGGGGAAAGAGGCAGATGTTGAATGCTGGGCCCTAAACCATGGCCTTCCCCCATGGCTAATCAGTCCTAAAGGGAAGCACGGCTAACACCAATGGGCAAGATTTGAGTACTCATCCCTGGGATCTGGACTCTTATCTCCCCAGACACTGAGTTTTAACCTATTTACAACTGCCTTCCTGAATTAAGGTTTTAACCTGTTCAACTAGCCCCAGACTGTCAAGTCTGCTCCCAATGATGACATCATTGTACCCTATAAAACCAAAATCTCTGTAACTGACGGCCATTTTCCATCAGGAAAGTGGACCCAAATGGGGCCATTTTCCATCAGGAAAGTGGTCCCGAATGACACCGGACTCTGCGAAGGAATAAAGGCTTCTCTGAATCCATCGAGGTCTGCCTCCCCTTTTCCTTTTAGCGCTTACAACAACAAAACCTTTCCTTCCTGCCTAAACCAATATTAGAACTACCCAGGGCTGTCCTTGCACTGGAGCTAATCTCTCTGAGCTTGAACTGATGCTCCCCTATGTAACTGTATTTTGTACATTTAAAATATATATATATTTTGCCATGCAACAAGGTCTATAAAACAATTTCAGAATGCAGTATTCTATAAATATATATATATAAATACACACACACACAAATATGCAAAAAATATTACTGCCCTATGAAGTTATAGATCTGAGAACTGTTGTACCTGATGAAAATAAGATCATCCAAGCGGGTCACATAAAGCCAAAAGAAGCCTTTATTTTTTAGCTGGCCAACTACAATCGCCACTAGGCCTAAAAGCGTAAAAGCGAAGTGCTGGGAGTCGTGCATTTGTTCTTTGTCGCCAGCACTTATGGGAAGGGGAAGAGATTAGGGTGAGTCTATAGGGAGGGAAGGGATTCTACAGAAAGGGAAAGGAATTTGGGTGGGCTACAGAAAGGGAAAGGAATTTGGGTGGGTCTATAGGGAGGGAAGGGATTAGGGTGGGGCTGACTCTCCTGATGGCGCTGGAGAATCCCCCTGGGTGCACAACATTTTAATCTGTTTTTCGTTGCTATAACAGAACTAACACCAGTGCCATCACTTCCCAGCTGAGTTCAAAAGAAATAACAAATTCTCTGGACATTTTTAAATCCACAAAATGGGATTAACTATAGTCTGTCCCAATTTTCCATCAAAAGTTGTATAAACCACTAATGGGTATGAAACCAGAGCTTCAGACAAAACCAGATTCTCCACTGTTGCTGGTGGGTATGGTGTACCCAAAGAAAATAAAATCATCCAAGCCGATCACGTAAAGCCAAAAGAAGCCTTTATTTTAGCTGACCAGCGACAATTGCCCTTACTCCTAAAAGCGGGATGCCGGGAAATTGGGCGTTAATTGTGTCATTGCCAACTTTTACAGGGGTTGGGATGGGATTAGGGCGGAGCTATAGGGCACAGCATAGATTGGGTCTGGGCTATAGGGAGGGGGGATTAGGGTGGGACTGACTCTCTCCTGATGATGGCACTGGAGAATCTTTTTGGGAAGTATAACAGGTAGAGACTGCCTAAAGTACTGCTGTCTGCTTTTGGGAAAGTCAGTTTTAGTGATAGCAGCTAATCACGTCTGGGAAATGTCTTCTGCTGATGTCAGCCCTGATGGCTGATTCCTTTCCATTATGGTAACAGTGACTGTTGCAGTTCTCAGTGGTGGACAGTGCCCATCAGTATTGCAGCAGACCCCAGGAGCACACCCAAGATTTCTTTAGTTTCTTGTCCAGAAAATTCTAAGGATGAAGCCCATGGATAACTGGAGGAGAGAGTGAAAAAGTAGGATTTATCTGAGTGAGAGAGTGAAAGAGTAGGATTCATCTGAGTGTGAAGAAAGGAAGCAGAGCTATCACCAAGTAAGAGGGGACCTGATAACAGGTTGCCATTCAGGTGTGTTAGTCTAGGGGTTAATATAGCTACCAGGAAGGGTCACGGATCAAAATGTATTACGTATTAGCAAAGTGCCAATGTAAGCGAAAAAAGGAAAACAGGAGGCAGACCTCGAAGGATTCAGAGAAGCCTTTATTCCTTTGCAGACTCGGATGTCGTTCGGGTCCACCTTCCAGATGGAAAATGGCCCCATTTGGGTCCACTTTCCTGATGGAAAATGGCCATCAGTTACAGAGGAGATTTTGGTTTTATAGGGTACAATGATGTCATCATTGGGAGCAGTCTTGACAGTCTGGGACCAGTTGAACAGGTTAAAACCTTAACTTAGGAAGGCAGTTGTATAAAGATTGAAACTCAGTGTTGTCTGGGGAGATAAGAGTCCAGATCCCAGGGATGAGCACTCAAATCTTGCCCATTGGTGTTAGCCGTTCTTACCTTTAGGACTAATTAGTCATGGGGAAAGGCCATGGTTTAGGGCCCAGCATTCAACATCTGCCTCTTTCCCCCAGGCCCCATTGTTATCAGGAATGCACTGGGAGAGGTTTAATGGTTGACCAGTTTCCTTTCCCACTTCTCAAGCCACACCATCCCTTCATTTTTCTGGGGAATTATTTTATAGGAATATTATTTTCCATATCCCTTCAGCCAAGGTCAAAAATCTATACTGAACAGGTGTTGGAAAAGCGTTAGGGTTATAGGTTTAGCCTGTGACATTCTGATTGGTTGTGTCCTTTTAGCCCTTGAGTTTGAACTTTCCTATAGCCTCTAGTTAGGTTCATCCCTCCTTGCTTTTCCTGCTCCTCTGGGACAAAGAGTTGATTGGAATTTTTGGAATGTTTCGACAGGTTAACTTCATGGAGTGACCTTTACATTTAGAGAAGTCTTTTTGGAGTCCATCGACCTAACTGCCTGTCTGTTTTTCCATATATCCTATCTTATCTCAGGAAGATTCATGTGAAAGCCCTTTTAAAAATGTTTATCACAAGAAATGTGTGAAGTGTTATATCTAAAATAAAGAGTAAAGTTGTAATGAAAGTGATTAATTATACACGATCCATCACTTATTCATAATATTTCCTACTCATTCTACAGAACGTGTGTTAAGCATATATACATACCTATAAATATATGTATATAAGAGAGAGAGAGATTTCTTTTAAGGAGTTAGCATGCCTAAATTTGAGGCTTGACAGGTACAAAATCTGTTGCGTGAGCTGAATTTGGACACCCGGAGAAAACCTGCAATCTGAATCCTAAGACAGTTTAATGTTCAAAGATTTCTCTTTTTCTGGCCAGGTCAGTCTTCAGCTTAGACTTCTCTTAGACTTCAGTTGATTTAATGAAGCCCACTCATATCATAGAAAGTATCTGCTTTACTCAAAGCCTACTGATTTAAATGTAAACTTTCTTTGACGAGTATCACCACAAACACTGGTAGGACATTTGACCAAATCACTGAGTACCATTGTTAGGTAGGTTATAAGAGGTGACGTAAGAATCACATTTGGAGTCATAAGGCCTGAGTGTAATTCCTTTTTAGCCACATACTAGTAGAATAATTTGGGCACTTTAACAGTAACCTAGAATGTTAGTGACACCTATTTTATAAGGCTATTACTGGTGTCAAATGAACAAATACCTGATATGATATTAAAAATCAAGACACTATTAGTGTTAGTCAATCATGAACAGGGGAAGGATGATGAGGGCAGTAACTTTCAGGGAGCCCATAGGTCACAGGATTGGAATTAATAGAAAACTTTATCAAAGCAGACAAAAACAAAGAAACCGTTACTGGGCAGCTCTAAAGAAGCTAAGCCATAATGGTCTCTGCTCCGGAGATACTCAAGATCAAATTGGCAGGAAAGTGGGTTATATTAAAAGTCAACTTTCAAAAAGATAGAAAAAAATACCCTAATTGTTTCAAAAGTTCCATCTCCAAAATCTCTGGTAGGAAGAAAGCTTTTAGATGCAGGAGAAGAATGCATTAGGGCAAAAGACAGAATTTCATCAGTTCTGAACAGAATTTCACTTATAGGAATTTCACAGTTTTAAACTCCTTCAAGAAAGGAGCCTTCCTTTCCATATCAAAGGGAGCAGGACTTCCTGGGTCAGCACCTGTGTCTTCTGATTTCAGAGGGGGAGGGCCTCCAAATTTCGTCTGTTTCCAAACCCCAAATCCTTAAATACCTTGACCACATAAGACCTATGTCAGCTTCCCTGAGACAGTCCATTCAGTCTTTGTCCCGAATATCTGTATCCCCTTTCTAATAAACTCCTGCTTGTTACTCTGTGCTATTCCTTTGAATTTCCTCCTGCAGGACTGAAGAGAACCAGTGACTGAGACCCTCCAGGCCTGCTCCACTGCTGGTCTCACTCTGCAACACAATGGCCTAGATGAGCTGATTGCTGAAAGTAAAATTAACTGTCACTGAGAGCTGCTATTCAGAATCATTAGACAGTAAATTCTTGAGAGCAGGCTTGATTTTGTTTTTCATCTCCCAGTTCACATCTACACTTTGTATAAATAAATGCACAAAACTGTATTAACTGGATAAATGAAAACTAGTAATGGTTCTAGGCCAAAATAGTACCATGGTACTTTTCCTCTCCCTGCATTAATTTGCAAATATCAAAATTAAGAAGAAACATTTAAGAAGCAAAACTGAACATTCCAAGGAGTTGTCATCCAAACTGGTCAAGAGAAAACATAGAAAGCTTCTAGCCTTTCCTTTCTTTGATTTCTTCTCAGGCTCTCATTAGCTAATTCACTACTGGCCCTCTCTGGTGTCCCCTTTCACTGGCTTTCAA
The DNA here is from genome assembly GCA_020662805.1 of Glaucomys volans. Lineage (NCBI taxonomy): Eukaryota > Metazoa > Chordata > Mammalia > Rodentia > Sciuridae > Glaucomys > Glaucomys volans. The sequence goes on from JAJEJO010005233.1 coordinate 383,245, forward strand.
AGTTCTTCCAGAATCTCCCTAATTTATTGATCATCCCTTGTTTTCAACATCGCATCCACAATTCAAATAGACAATAGACCATACCAGTACCCTGAAAAGTATAAAATACCTCAGATTGGAAATCAGAGAACCACAATCTTTAAAAGGCCCAAAGTCATATCATGTTTTATAATATTATAAATACCATTTGCTTAGACAAAAATTAGATAGAAATTTTTGATATCCCTTCAATGCAACACTTTCTGTCTAATACAATGACATTGGTTAAGCTTCATAAATAATTAACTATACCATGTTTCTGACCCAACCAGGTTTGGAAAGTTGTAATTTATCAGGCATGATTAATATATATTTCCTGCTATTTGCAACATGGTTGGAACACCCAGTATCTCCATATGCTGTTTTTAAAGTAAAGAATCTAACAGGGACTAATTACCTAAAGAAAAAAAGGACATTGGCTGCATCTTATGCTCTGCCAGATAAAGTGATAAACAAAACGTGGTTAAAACTGGCAGGTGTACCTGCACAGCTGTGCTGGGATGAAATGACCAGTGGAGTGGATCATGTCAAAGGCTAAAGGTTGTGAACTTGGCCTTTGTTAACTCCCACTTAGGAGGGGGGAAAATCTCCCAGGAAAAAAATAGATACTTCTGTCCTTGCCATGCTTGCTGTGGTGAGGTGACATAAGAATCACATTTGGAGTCATAAGACCTGAGTATAATTCCTTTTTAGCCACATACTAGTGGAATGATTTGGGCAATTTAACAGTAACCTGGAACCTTAGTGACACCTATTTTATAAGGCTATTATTGGGGTCAAATGAGCAAATACCTGATATGATATTAAAAATCGAGACACTATAAATAAATTTGTTCACCATTTCCATACAGTTTAATCCATGTTGATGGAGTACCTAACATGGACCATCCCTGTGCTACGTCTAAGAAACAGCAATGATTGAGATACTCCCCATAATAGAGACCTTCCACCTTGCCAATGTGCATTCTTCCCTTCTTCCCGTTCTTGACTGCCAGTTTAAAACACATTTCCCAACTTGATTAAATACCTGACATGCATGCAGTCTTTTTATTCCATCAACATCCAGGGTGGTAGGATTGTTTAAGACTGAGAATATGGTAGTCAATAAAAATAAGAATGCTCTTTTAAAGCCTCTAGTCAAGTATGAAAGTCAAATAAACCTCACATTTAAGTAGTATATAATAATGGTACTAGTGCTATGAGAAAAGTAAAGGGTGGCAATAGGAAAGAGTCATGGTAGCACGACTCAGATGGGGGACTAAATTCAAGTGGAGTTCTGAATGAGGGGAAGGAGTAGAACAGAGGCATAACTTGAGGGAAGCACATTCCAAGCAGAGAGAAAGTCTGTTCAAAGTCCCTGAGGTCAGAACACATGAAGGTGACTGAAGAGGACTCAGAGAAAGAGATTAGAAAGAGAGCTAAGAGGCAGATTCCAAATTTTGTAAGTCAAGTCAAGAAGTTTGCTAGGAAATTAACATAATGCTGCCTTTAAATTAAAAATAATTTAAATTTTAATATATTGTAGTATATAATAGAGTGGAGAAAATAATTTATAGGGGCAGATGTGAATGGTGGTAATATGAGGTTAAAGGAAAAATTCTATAAAATGGGCCACTGTGCAGACCCCACATACTTTCACTTTTAGAAAGAAATTTACCTGCAGCCCCACCTGGCTCAAGTTGACAGGATATGTGACATTCCTCAGGAAACTACCTGTTATCTGAAGGAGAAATACAGGTCCCCAAAATGCCAATAAGAATACAAGTTACTCTGAAGTTAGTTCCACAAACTAGATGCTAGAACTCAGGAGGTAAGACTATTTTCCCCTAATCATAAAACCTGTAAAAACAGGTTCTAATTAGAGCTGATCAGCATGGGCCAAAGTGACCTAGAGTTGTCATGCACAGTGGGGACTTGAAAGTCCGATGTCATCCTGCTCTCATCAAAAGTCAAAAGGAAGACCTGGGTGGGACTCTCTGGAAACTTCCCTAGGACCCCCCCATGAAGCTGGAAGGCAGGAGAGGCACACCATACCTCTCCTCTCTGAAAGGACCCACACTCTCCCTTGAGAGTGTCCCCTTTCTCCCTTTCCGACTCCATCTGGTAAACTCATGCCTGTTATTCTGAGTCGCATGTCTGAGATCTTTCTGGCAGGCTTGCAAGAACCCGGGGTGCAGCTGGTGTCTTTCTGCTGCCTCTGTTTTCTAAAAGGCCCCAGACCTGTAATAAAATGTAATATCTCAATCCCAAAAAACAAACAACCAAAAGCCCTGACAGCAGGTATAGACATGCAAGTTCCTTACTCAAACCAAGCTATTACCACTCCCAGAGCCTGTTTTGTGTTTTGCAAAATGAAATCAGTACTACCTAAAGCCAGGGGTGAGAACAGTGCAGTCCGGAAATCTGAGTTAGGCTTTAAAGCTGACACACATTAAATGCAATCCCTTCTATAAGAAAAGCCCTTATGGAAGGAAAAGTGCTCCCTATGACAGAATCGGAAGGAAAAGCATCTGGCTGTTACTATACTGATAAAAATCACACATCCCAAGGAAGAATGACTCAATCAGCAAGGAGAATAAGAGGAGGGCAGGCACACTTATCAGTGTGTCTCTACCACCTGACTGGGGAGCAGACTCCCAAGGAGATGAAGTGCTGTAAATGTGTCCAAGCCCCTTATTGTCAAGACGGGTCTATCAAACTGTAAAGCTGTTAAATAACAAGTTACTCGAACAGTTCTCCCCAACCCTATTCCATGTTCGCAAGTCACCTTCTGATGAGCAAGTTTCCCAGAACGATTTTCTACAGGGAGAGAAGGTTCTGTTGTGCCAGGAAGTTATGTTTCTCTGTATAAATCTCAGCATTGGCATTCTGGATTCCACACTTTATTCTCCCATGGATTTAGCTGACTTGAATCAGCATGTGTAAGTCCAGTATGGCTTTGGAAAATGGACACTGTTTTCTGAATCTGTAAGACTGAGGGATCAGACTCTAGGTTGTGATGGACTCAGCAGGCAAGGCTCCTGGGGAGAAGCTGTGAATGAGCCAGCCATACAATTCTTTCTTATCTTCGCCACTATCTCCTTCAAAAGGGTTGGGGGTTTGGGTGAAATAATGTGTTTGAAAGTGAGTAGAAAATTGTGGATCTCTTTAGAGGAACATGGAAAATTCCACAATAGATGGTGAGAGGAGTAAGCTGAGCATGTGCCACACACTTGGCCATCTGGCTGTAAGGTCAACTTGTGGAATAGAACACGTTCCCATCCAGGAATTATGGCTGCATGAGCCCCAAGGAGAATGTCAAACTCATCGGTATAGGTCAGAATACTAAAACAACCATCTCTCACAGGATGAATACTTTTCTCGTAGGGATAGAAATTACGCAGATTCCTTTTAGGAATGCAATATTCCAATGAAAAAATCTAGAACCACCACACTGACTCTTTTGAGGTATATATGTACGCACATGCCGATGTATGCATAAAGATATACATATATAGTACTTACAATGTGCCAAGCACCAGACCCAGCTGTATAATTTGTACCACCCTGTGCAAAATAATGTAAAGTCCTTTGTTCAAAAAGCAAGAATGAAGTGCTGTAACATGTATTAAAATGAAAAGAATTTGGGGGATTCTAGAACATCAGCCATGGCCCCCCTTCTCTCACCGGGGAGAAGTTTGCATTACTACTTTTAGATAAAGTCTGCTTAATATGCTTGCCTTGGCGTACTTCTCTGGTGTTATTCTTCAACACCAGAGGAAACAGAACTCGTCACCGGAAGGAATCAGCTCAGCATCTCTGCTTTTTTCACTGATGAGAAACAGGAGATACTAATTGATTTGCAAGGATGGGATGCTAAAAGATCATCGATTGGAACATTGTCTACTAAATATGAAAACATCAGATATTATTTAGATGGTTAATATAAAGAAGGTCTAAAATTCCTTTTCACGTGGTAGAATAGAACACTATAGAAATAAATTGAAATAAAAAAAATAAATTGAAATAAATTGAAATAAAATTTGTAATAAATTGAAATAAAATTTGTACAAAAAAAAATGAAAAGAATTTTCCATTCTTCTCCAGCCTGTCTTTTGATTTGCTATAGTGTTTTTCACTTGCTATTTAATGTCATTGTAAGTAAAAATAATTACTTTTAATACCTTTTAGCATGAACTGCATTGTCCCTTGTGATATGGTGCAATATCAGAAAAGGTCATGTAAACATAAGAGCATTTTTCTTATATGCACAATTACTGAAATTACACAATTCACATTTTTCATCGGTTGTATGTGCATATATACTACTTTCTAGATGGAACAGAGGCACCCTTGCTGAAAAATAACTCAGCCATTTTTATCTCACGTCTTCATACAACCACATTCTGCCAACACTGTCTACCTTCAGCTAACTGATGAGCACGGAAGGATGGAAAGAAAACAGAATGAATTCCTTTCCTCTCCTTCCATGTTGTCATTTTCAGTGCACGAGGCTGGCTCATAAAGGGAAAGTCACAATGACTAAGAAAGGATATGATAGGGATTTTGGATCATTTGTGTTTATTAGAATGACATTGCCTTTTGCCTTTGAAGTAAGTTCTGGTTTAAGCAGCAATTGTGGTGTCTTGGGGCTGCCAGTGCTGTCACACTGTCATTCACAGACATAACACATTTGTTTTGTGCTAGATTTGAGTCTTGCTGAGTTCTCAGACCTTGGCGTCTGCTGGAATCTGTGCGCCTGGGACATCACTCATGTTCCGTGCTGAGGCAGCAGCAAGGGGCAGAGTGGACAATCATATTAAGCCTATCTCCTCTACTCACATGCAGGCTTTAAATTATTAAGAATAACAAGAAATTATTAAGAAGTTTAAGACAGCAGCAGCAGCAGCTTAACCCACACATGGGATGACTCTGAGTGTGGTGACCTGTGCAATGGCACAGGTCACATGTCCCTGAGGCCAGCCCTGCCAGGCACTGCTTTAAGAAAAAAATAATTAAACTTTTATAACAACTCTATGAGGTCAGTGCTATAATTATCTCCCACTTCAGAACGAGCAAAAAGGCACAGAAAGGTTAAATAGCTCATTTAAGTGCTAATAATTGCTCATAATTGGCAGAGCTGGGATTTGAACCCAGGCCTTTAGGCTCAAGGAATCATGATCTTAACCAATACAGAGTGACTTCTCCCAAAGGCACTGATTTCTAATTCAATCCCAAGATTCTGTGGTCTTCCCCTCTTCTTTACTTCCTAAAAGTCCTTAAAGTCCAACTCATTTTTGTTGTAGAGAAACTCACAGATATTGCAGGCATCTATTATAAGTGTCACGGTTGATGTTGGCAGCTATAATAAATAATGATAATAGTTATAGGGAAGTGTTTTTATAGCCTAACAATTTGATGAGATGGTTGTAGTTATTATTTGTGCCGTAGGTGAGAACAGAGATTAAGAGGAATCAAGTAACATGGGTCAGACTCAGAAAACAAGTGGTCGAGTCAGGATTTGGCCTTGGACAATTTGATACCAATATCCAGGTCCTTAGGTATTTTGTCAGAGAACTTCAGTTCTCCAGATGTTCATTTTAATGGTGCCAAGGATGAGTGACTGAGACTAGACCTATAGAGATGTAGTTTACTTCTGCCACTATCTTTCTGTTCAATCTCACAGACTCAAAATTAGAGCTATAATTAAATTGCAAAAATACTTGACATTCAAATTTCTACTCCGGTGTGAATTGGTTATATCCTTTAAGAGCTTCTTTCTCTTTTTGAAGAAAGTTCAAATAGATTTAGCCTAGAAGGAAATGTCAGAAATATAAAGGAACCAAAAAGTTTAGGATGTTGCCCTTGGAGAAACTGCCATGGCAAGCCAATAACCTCTAAGCAAATAGAGGTAGTAATTGGGAGAGCTCTCTTAATAGAATCCAATACAGTGAAAAAGCTCAAGTCCTGCTCTTGTTTCTGATGTCCATTAACACTACATAATTCCTGAAACAACCTTGAGATCAAAAGAAATGGGCAAAAAACTGGATAGCTCCCACATCAGTGTCAAGAGTGTTTTCTATTCCAAATCTGCTTGCAGAATAGCAAAATTACCACAATTGATCACATAATTAAATAACAAAAGCATAATCAGAATTACCACCTCCAAAAATTTTACTAAATTAGGATATATAAGAAAGTAAAGAAAGCCTGAAGAAGTAATTTTGGTTTAGGACATAAAATTAACTAAGGAGCTTGGGGACTGTTAAAGTCCAGAGCCCTGTGTAATGATGGAAGACTTTTAAATTCTTGGCAAATTTTCAAGGCACATAAAGGAAAATTAGGACTGTTCCTCCTAACAAGTTTTTAATTATAAAACCATTTTATTCAAAAGTAGCTGGATTTTTTTTACCCTCTATTGTATATTTTGCAATTAATTGAAGATTCATTACAGAATACTTGGTTCTTCTATTGCTGTTCACCTAAAGACCTCGATGTTCTCCTTTCCCATGTCTCATCTTGCACTCTTTCTTCTTTTCTCTATTAAAGAGTGAACCTCCACAGGTTCAAATCAGCCTCTATGTGTTTATCGCTCACCACATTCATTCACATTTCCCCAAGGTAAGTGTTTGCTCCCTGAATTGACAAACTAGTAGTCTTTCTCTGTCTGGAACATTCTCTCTTCTCTTGCACTGGTATGATTATGGGAGCCTCTCTCTGAAGATGAATACTTTTCACTTCCATCAGCATTTTCCTTCAGCTTGGTCTGCTTCTCTTGCTGACCTTTATCATCCTCCCTAGTTTCACTTTCTTTGTCTTCTCTCAAAAGGTATGATTTCCTCAAGGTTCTGACCTTTATCCTCAAAGTACACACAGTGTATATGTCTTCCTACCACAGAAGGCTCTTTTCTCCCTTCTCAACTGTATTAGTCAGCTTTCTGTCACTAAAACAGAAATACATAAGCAAAGTTAACTTAAAAGGAGAAAAGGTTTATCTTGGCTCATGATATCAGAGGTTTCAGTTCAAGGTCAGATGGTTCCAGGATTGTGTGGTCTGTGCTGAGACAGCACACCCTCACAGGGAGCAACTGATGGCCCAAAGCTGCTAACCTCGTGGCAGTCAGGAAGTAAAAAGAGAAAGAGAGAAAAAGGACCAGGATCCCAAAATCCCCTTCAAGGACATGTCCCCAGTGACCTAGCTTACTCCACTAGGCTGCAACTCCTAAAGGTTCCACCACCTCCGAATAGTGCCACAGGCTTGTGATCTAGCCTTCAACAGATGACCTTTGGGAGACATTCCATATCCAAACTATTGCACCAACCTTCCAACTACTCCTTCAGCTGTTTCCTCTCTGCAGTCCAATCTCAAGTGCTGCAACAGCCTCTCACAGAACGGAAGTCTGTTCTCAATGAACCTGTGGCCTTCTTCCTGAGGCCATCCATGTCTTCTTCTGTTTCCTACTGCTCATTTTAACACATTCATTTTGCCTGATCCCATTGATAAAAACCTCACACACTTATTCTGTACTTTTCTCAAGAAGACATAGCATATGATTCACTTCCTTTAAACAAGTGAATAGGAAATGTGTCCAAACTGTAAATTCCCTGGGTCATTCCTAGCATGGGGAACACCTGGTCCTAGGAAAATTGGATAAACAAGTTAATCCATGAAAACGACTCACTCACTCAGGACCAACCAGGGTCTTGGCTCAATCTTTGTGTTAAAACTTATTTTTATATAATTGTTTTACATAATTGTTTTCATATGTCAATAAATACAATTATATTATATATCATGCATCTCTCCTAATTCATTTTTAATTTATACTTACACATTTGTTACATCTCCTGTTATTCTCCACTCCAGATAAATTTCTTCCCACTACTTAAACCAAGTTAATGAACTAAAAAAATCATTTATTTTTTCTCCATGGTCATATAGTCATGAACATATTCTCACACACACACACATACATGCAATATATATATATATATATATATGCAATATATATATATATATATATATATATATATATATATATACACACACACACATATGCCCATATGGAGGGTTTAGGGATATGTTAAGAAACGGGAAAACATGGTATTTCATAGAAATCTTTCAAAATAACTGGTATAATTCTCATTGTTTTTAATGATCTAGAAACACAAAAGTTTATCGGTTTTATTACTGATGTATTTCCCTTCCTTATGAACAATGCTGGTGTAAAAACTCTTACAGATAACCATAACATACTGATACTTTTTTTTATTCAGAATAGATTACCTGGAAAGAGATTCCTGGGTTATTAGAGTATATGCATTCGTTAATAAATGTTGAAAGATTGCTCTCAAATTTCTTTTAGCATTTTATGAGCATGTATTTTTTCCACTGCCAGGCAGCAATAGATTTTATATTCATTTCAATAATTTGCCAGTCTGAAAGGTAAAATGTGAAATCTATTGCTTTAATCTATCTTTTCTTAGATATTAAGGTGTTTGTGCATCTTTTCATTATTTTTGACCACATAGATTTTCTCTGATATAAATATTCTTTCCATAACTGTTACCACTTTTCTATTACCTATTTCTTATTAATTTTTGAGTTTTAGGTATAGTATAGATATTAACTTCTTCTGAGATTCAAGTTTTTCCCCAAATGTATTTTTATTTGCTTTGTTTCTGGCATCTTTTCCATGATGAAAACTATCATATTTTATATATTCGATTAGGTCTGTCTTTTTGCTTTATAGTCTCAGTGTTAGAAGTCCTTCACTTGTTTCTGGAATGTTTACATTGTTTTCTAGAATTTTCTTACACAATTTTAATTTTACTTTTTACAGTAAAATTTCTCAACAAACTGGAACTTATTTTTATATGGAAGAAGAAAGTGGTCCATTTTAAAAAATTTTTTTTGGTGAATAGCTAGTTTTGTTTTATTAAACATGCTATTACCTTTAATTTTTATTTTTTTATTTTTTATTTTTTTGGAACCAGGGATTGAACTCAGGGACACTCGGCCACTGAATCACATCCCCAGCCCTATTTTGTATTTTATTTAGAGACAGGGTCTCACTGAGTTGCTAAGGGCCTCGATAAGTTGCTGAGGCTGGTTTTGAACTCGCAATCCTCCTGACTCAGCCTCCCAAGTCACTTGGATTACAGGCGTGCACCACCACGCCCGGCTTACCTTTATTTTTTAAGTTACGTATGCATTAAATAGTCAATTATTCTATGTTGAAATATTGCCTCTGTTATATTTTAAATGTTTACATATATACCAGGATCTACTGGGATTCTCTCAATCTTGTCTTTCCACTTTATCCATTCCTATGGCCAAACCATAATGACATAGGTGAGAAAATGATTTCTCATTAGTAATACATTCTGAATTTCAAAGGCAAGTAAGTCACTTCTCACTATTCCTTCCTTGGGCATTTTTTGAAGATTTACTGCATGAATAACTTAAAAATCATTTTAATAAGCAAATTACTAGGTTTCTAATTATAAATTTATTAAATATACATATTTGGGGGAAGAATTTTTATTTTTACAGATTAGAATTTCTAAGGCAAGTTCAAATCTTATTTAACATCTAATTGTCTTCATGCAGAACTTGCATCATTATTGCTTACTACTAAGTAACATGGATGTTCTGCTACCATAAAGTATACTTTCATATTTCTGTTTTTAGGTACTAGGTTCAATTGTTCTGAGACTTGGTTTTACTGGAAACTAGTTTTACCCTGAATTGTCTTTCTTGTATAGTTACAGATTAAAGTCCGCCAAAAGTGAAGTTCCATGAAATTTTGAAGTCAGAAATGAAGAAATAGCCATTAATCTCTAAAAAATAGCAGAGGCCTGTTCCTGTTTGTTCTTCCCTGTTCCTTTTTTCTAGGGACTGATCTTACTGACAGTTCCCTGCCACCAGCACTTCACCATGAGCTCACAGAGGCAGAGGCCATGCAGAGCCAACAGTCATCCATACATAATCTTCCATGAACTTCTACACCATTCTCTTTCAGGTTCCAAATGTAATCATCAGACCTGCCTATCTTCCAGGTGTGCATTCTGGAAAATACTGATTTAGGGTTGTTTAGTCATTTTTCTTAGCTTATTCAACTCTCCTTTTGAGATCAATCACCTTCCAAGCACCACACTGAATAATGCATAATTCCTGTAATAAATTTCCTCTTCCGTAATATTTGCAATAATTCTACTTTCTTGATGAAAATATGACTAAAGCTATAGGGAAAGTATATTTGTGGTTTGTTGGTATTCTCCTATCAATTATCTTAGCCTTATGTAAAATATATTTTCTAGCTTATAATCTTACCAGGAAAAAGAGGTAACTTTAGTTTTTCAATGTTTACGTCAGTTCTTCTCTTCCTTTTTTTCCATCCTTTTGACATTTGATGGCATTTTCTAGAACCTATAGGTCAATGTCGAATACAATGAAAAATATATATATCAAGCCCTCTGTGCTGGCAGTAAGAAGCCTATCCCTCCAAGATCTTAGGAGGAAGCTTCTCTGCTTCCCAGTCCTGTCTCACTCCTGAGTTTCAGGGATGGGTGAGCTTAGCTTATGAGTTCAACTCCTTTATTTTGGGGACCAAGGAGTCTAACACAAGCACACAACACTGATGCTTACATCTCCCATTCTTTAACAAGCCTTCTTCCACCCAAGACCAACATTTGGGTGTGTGATCTGGGCAGTCACACAAAACCTGGAAGAGCCCATGGTGGTTGAGCTCTGTGTCATCATCTAAAATTCTTAATAACTTTTGCAAGAGTTTTTGAGTTTCTGTTTGACATGGGAACCCTAAGTTATGTAGCTGGTCCTGCATCCATAAATCATTAAACCAAGCTCTCAGGGTCCCTCTTAGTCCCAATCCTTGACCCTGGGTTACGAGCTTAAGTAACCAGTCTTTACTCCCATATACAGCAGGTCTCACTATCTGGAACCCCACAGCACCCACTGCATCACTTGCATCCAGGTGTGTGTGTTCCCTAGCAACCATTAGGCCTCTGGGAGGCAGATGACTGACATCAGAAAGGAAAGGCGTTCAAGAATCATGGGCATGGCATCATTTCCCTAGACTCTCTCACTGAATCTGTTGGAAAGAAAGGGTGGCTCATTTCACTATTTAACAAGAATGATATGAATGTACATCTGCATAACCATAGAAATGAAAATTTGTACCCCATATGTATAAAATGAATCAAAATGAAGTCCATAAAAATTTTTTTAAAAAGAAATAATCAAATGAGATGCAAAGATTGTACAGACAAATTGTCAATGAATAAATAATAGTCAATGGGGGGGGAAGAAAGGGTGGTAAAAAGTTCAAAAATAAACTTCTGCAATTATTAAAGATATTTAATTATTTATACTTATCTCTCCTAGTCTAAACAAGTATGTGGAAAATATTTTAAACCTTTTTCAAAAATTAAGTATTTTAGTTCATCATTCTGAAACTTTAAGAGACTTTGTAAGGTAGTGTAAATGTGGAAGATGTACATCACTGAATTTAAATTTGGAGAATACCAAGACATATCCTAAGAGTTGTATATATAAAATAGAAATGAAAACATCAACAAATATTTTGAGGTTTTACAACTTGCCAAGCAACATGTTTTTTCAATGGATTTACATTATCTAATCCTTAAAATAATTCTATAAATTGGGTATGATTGTTTTTACCTTTATAGATAGAAGGAAATCAAACCTTAAAGAAATTAAATGACTAGTTTTAGGTCACATAGGAATCAAAACTGATTCTTTGTCTTTATTTGGCATTCTCTGTATTTATATTTGATCTACATCCTAATAGTCTAGCTCTTTTCTCTTTTATCCAGGAATTCAGAGTATCAAGACTGCTTCTTAGAAATTGTCCTTTTCAGGCTGAGCACAGTGGCTCACACCTGTAATTTCTATTACTCAGGAGGCAGAGGGAGGAGGATCATCAATTTGAGGCCATTCTATATAAGATAACATGACCCTGTCTCAAAATAAAACAAATTTTAAAAGGATTGGCAATACAGTTGAGTGATAGAGCATCCCTGGGATCAATCCCTGGCCATTGGGGGGGGGGCGGGGCAGTGGAGAGAAAGAAATAGAAATTATCCTTTTCTATTGTTTCTGATCCAGAGATAGGGACCATTTTCTAATGAAAAAGTGCAAATTGCTGATGTGTGTCTTCCCACGTGTGTATCCAAGTATAATGGTGGGGTGATGGGGAGACAGAGAGAGTTCTTTGGAGGACCAAGGAATATATGATCCTTAACTACCTCATACTATGGCCAGAATGAAGATATTCCTGTTAAAGGGAAAGATTGGGGTTTTCCAAGAAAAGTCATATATCAATAGTCATAGCCAACAGATCTTTTGGGTAAGTGTCTGCCTGGAGATGAAACTCTCCATTTCTGTATAACCACACTCTTTTGAGAATCACTCCAAGAAAGACTACTTTCACAGAGGCATGTGATTTTCTCCATACCAAGGAATTCTTTCTTTTTTGGAAACCACATTTCTGGTGCCTGGTCGCAGTATCTCTTTTCAACTAATGCTTATCAGCACCTGGACTTCTGCTTTTAATGACACACAAGATCATCCTAAATCAAGTTGTGCATGGATCTCCTTACATTCTTATTCTATCTGCATAATCATCATTTAAGTCTGATGCAATATTTTGTAATCAGTTTTTTGCATCTTATTTTTAAGTGGTAACACACCATAATTTTAACCTTCAAAATCCCTTTCAGAGCTATTTCAAGTTTATATTAAAGGGAATTCAATTCAGGGAATTAATTACACAGAAAATGGAGGAGTTGAGAAGCCTAGGTATTTCAGAAATTAAAATACATATAAAATACGCTATACCCAGAGCAAAAGGGACAAGGGAGAGCGAGGCAGTGTTAGCTGAACCCCTGGGCTAAGAATACCCGCAGAAACTGGAACATGACAGACTTTTTAGGAGGGAGCTGGATCATGGAGGTTCCAGTCCAGTCCAAGATGCCACAGGAGGCAGAATGGGAGTCAATGCCTCCCATGTTCCTGATTTCCAGCAGTACTCCTTTTGAAGGAACAGCATGGGAAGTCAGTTGACATGGAAGCTAGGATTGGCAGCCTGAAGGTGTCAGCCTCCTGGGATACCGGGTGGTAATGAAAAGAGCAAAACTTGAACCTAAGGAATATATCTGATCAGGCACAGTAGGTAAAGTCAGAACCCCAGTTACCCAAGCATAGTTCCCTTATGCTTGGGGTACATGATTCCCAGCCATGGTCCAGACAGACAATTAAAAGAAAGAAGCCAAAGTAGCTACTGATGACAAAGTTGTATTGGTAAATACACAGACACAAAATAGAGTGGGCAGAAAGATTCATAGGACTGACTGAGGTGAAATGTTAGGACAAGAATGAAATGCCAATAAATAATTGAACATGAGATCGGGGACATGCAAACACAAGCAAATGATTAAAACAGAAAAGTACAAGAGATAAATTGACAAGAACCCTCAGGAAGTGAATGGGGATGAAGTAAACTACTCATTGTTTGAGAAGAGTTGGCTACCATCTGAATCAGCTGAATCATCCTGGGGACAAGAAAAAGGCTTAATTCTCTATAATCCGTGAGGAAAAAAAAAAAAAAAAAGGTTTCTTTGTTTGGCTTTATTTCATCTCAAATTCTTAGTTGCTCCATAAACATGAACACATTCCATCAACACTGTCTTAAAGTTCAATGAGTATAAATGATTTAATCAGTTATGACCCTGATGGCACCACTAAAAACTCTAGAAACTTCTCCTAACATTTTCCTATAATTGACCTGTACTTAGTACCTTTCATAATTTCATCTAACCCACATTTTAAACCTTCCTCATAGCTTATGAACACAGAAGGCCATCTATCTTCACATCCCAGGCTTCAAATAGTGCTCTGTGGAGCCCTAACACTGTTTACATCAGAAATACATGAGATACTTGAGTGTTTGCTCAAGCATAATGAGAACCTCTAATAGATTCATGCATTTTTATCATACCTCAACTAATTTCTCTGCCTACTTGAATTTTAGAACCATATATTTGGGGCTCTGTGGTAGTCACTCTGGGATCACCAAACAATGGAGCAAGAAAGGAAATGAGAAGAATAAAAAGTTCTAAATCTTTACCCTCTCCTGGAAATAGTTCTACATATGATTTTTCTAATATGATTTAACTGGAATAATTTATTTTCTGGCCAGAGAGAGAAACAGAGAAATAAAGAAAAAGAATGGATCTATAGAAATCTTTCCATTAATCCGGGCCCATTTCAATGAATCATATAGTCCTGTCTTCTTACCTGTCGGAGGTCCCTTTCTCTATTTTTCTGTCAGACTCCTAACACATGCCAGCAGGTTGCTAGGTATCTTCACAAAACTCATTGATTTTTGCATTTGGAAGACACCTTCTCCCCACTTCAGTGTCCTAGTTCTATTTCACTTTCATGATTTCTCAAAGATGGTTGATGGTGACTACCTCCATTTATTCTGCAAGCATTAGTGAAGACTTGCATTGAGCCAGGAACAAACCAGGCATAATCTCTACACTAGGAATAAAAATTAAATTAGTCAGGTATGTGCAACATTTTCTGCTTCTAATAGAACATTTGCATACTTGAAATTCAACCACATCTCTTCCTTTTCCATTGGCCTACATTTCTTTAAAGCCCTGATGGTAAGTCCTGTTGAGAAAGAAATCAGAATAATAGAAGCTGAATTTGAAAACCTGAATAGTATTTTAGTCATCTGAAAATGTTATATCACTAGGCTACATGATAGATCTAAGTCCTCCTTATTCAACTATGTAAATCTATCTTTAAATATTTAAACTGCTTTTATTCTTACTTTGGAGTTAAAACTTTCAAAATCAATTCTTATTCTTTTGGTGTTTTAGCTTTGTTACTTGTCACTCATTCTGCCTTTCAAACATGGCATGAGAATAAACATTTGCATTCATGTTTTAATAAATTTTTAGGAGACCTTGCTTCTGTGCCACCCACACTATGGCTCCCCATCTTATTTGGAGGCTGGTGCAAACATTCTGAGTTGCCTCTGAGGGCATGACCATCATCACCGGGAAGGACAGCCTGCTTTTTGAGAGGCTACAGGAAACTGGAAGCCCATTGACAGGTACCAAACTCAAATGGAGATATGGAAGACAAGACTGGGAGGCTATAGTAGTGAATGACTGTGACTCTTTGAATTTTTTTTTTTAATTTTTAACTTTTTATTTCTTCTTTTTTTCTCCTCTTTCTCTCTCTTTTCTCACTATATTTTCCTTCTATTTTTTTCTCTTCTTACCCTATTTTCCTTCTGTTTACCTGTTTCCTTGGACTCTCTTTCTCTCTTCTCTCATGCTAATGATGAGCTTATTGCAAACTAATGGCTAAACAGTAGATAATAACTGATCTTGTCCTATTTATTTACTGCAAATTGTTAATGCCTTTATAGGGAGTTTTTGATGTAGGACTGCATATTGTTTGTATTGGGCACTGCTGATATAGATCTTCCCCTTCTATATCTTTGGGAAAGATATAGATCTTTCCCAAAGGAAAGGTATTGGAATCCTGTAGGGTCATAGCAAACCTACAGAGAAGAAGATGCAGAACCTCAGTTCTTCACTGGTAAAGGGAAATATACAGAACTAATATGAAAAAACAGGGCAAGAAAGTGTCCCTAGCAAAGCAAGATGCTGTTTTGACAGAGTCCATTGACAGCTTGGCAGTGGAAATGACAGAAAGGGAATTTAGAATCTACATGATTAAAATGATCTGTGAAGCAAAAGATGAGATAGGAGAGCAAATGTAGGCAATGTATGATCACTCCAATAAACAGTTAAAAGAGCAAATCCAGGAAGCAAAAGAGAATTTCAATAAAGAGATAAAGATTTTGAAAGAACAAACAAACACAAATACTTGAAATGAAAGAAACAAAAAACCAATTAAAAACTCAATAGAAAGTATCACCAACAGAATAAATCATGAGGAATATAGAATCTCAGACAATGAAGACAAAATATTTCATCTTGAAAATAAAGTTGACCCAACTGAGAAGATGGTATGAAATCATGAATGGAACCTCCAAGAATTATGGGACAATATAAAAAGACCAAATTTAAGAATTATTGGGATTGAGGAAGGTACAGAGATACAGACCAAAGGAATGAACAACATACTCAATGAAAAAGTATCAGAAAATTTCCCAAACCTGAAGAATGAAATAGAAAATCAAATACAAGAGGCTTACAGGACACAAAATGCACAAAATTAAAACAGAACCACACCAAGGCACATTATAATGAAAATGCCTCACATACAAAATAAAGACAGGATTTAAAGGCAGCGAGAGAAAAGTGTCAGATTACATATAAGGGGAAACAAATGTGGATATTAGCAGATTTCTCAACCCAGACTGTAAAAGCAAGAAAGGCCTGGAATGATATATTTCAAGCCCTCAAAGAAAATGGATGCCAACCAAGAATCTTATACCCAGCAAAACTAACCTTCAGATTTGATGGTGAAATAAAACCTTTACATGAGAAACAAAAGTGGAAAGAATTCACAAATAGAAAACCTGCGCTACAGACCATTCTCAACAAAATATTTCATGAGGAGGAAGTGAGAAACAACAATACAAGTCAGCAAAGGGAGGAACTTCCCTAAAGGAAAGCCAGTCAAAGGGGAAACCAAGTCAAGGTAAAAACCAAAAATAAACCAAAATGACCAGGAATACAAATCATTTCCCAATAATAACCAAAAATGTTCATGGCCTAAACTCATTAATCAAAAGACATAGACTGGCAGATTGGATTAAAAAGAAAGACCCAACAATATGCTATCTTCAAAAGACTCATCTCATGAGAAAGGACATCCACAGATGAATGATGAAAGGATGGGGAAAAACATACCATGCACATGAACTCTGTAAAAAAGCAGGGGTCTCCATCCTTACATCAGATAAAGCGGACTTCAAACCTAAGTTAGTTAGAAGAGATAAAGAAGGACATTTCATACTGATTCAGTGAAACATAAACCAGCAAGACATAATGATTTTAAATATTTATACCCCAAACAATAGAGCATTTACGTACATCAAACAAACCCTTCTCAATTTTAAGAATCAAATACACCAAAACACAATAATAGTGGGTGACTTTAACATACCCCTCTCACTACTGGATAGATCCTCCAAACAAAAACTGAAAAAAGAAACTATAGAACTAAATAATACAATCAATGGTAAGGACTTAATGGACATGTATAGAGTATTTCATCCATCATTCAGTGAATACTCTTTCTTCTCAGCAGCTCATGGATCCTTCTCCAAAATAGGTCATATATTATACCACAAAGAAGCCATTAATAAATACAAAACATTAGAGATACTACCTTGTATTCTATCAAACCATAATGGAATGTGATTAGAAATCAATGATAAAATAAAAAACAAAACTTTACTCCTACACTTGGAGACTAAATAATATGCTATTGAATGATGCAATGATAACAGAAGACATCAAGGAGGAAATAAAAAATTCTTAGAGGTAAATGATAACAACTACACAACATATTGAAATCTCTGGGACACTCTGAAAGCAGTACTAAGAAGAAAGTTCATTGCATTGAACTCATACATTAGAAAAATAAAAAGTCAACTAAATGACCTAACATTACATCTTAAAGCTCTAGAAAAAGAAGAACACATCAACACCAAAAGTAGTAGAAGACAGGAAATAATTAAAATAAGAGCTGAAATCAACTAAATTGAAACAAGAGAAACAATTCAAAACATAGACAAAACGAAAAGTTGGTTCTTTGAAAATGTAAACCAAATTGATAAACCCTTAGCCACACTAATGAAGAGAAGGAGAGAAAAAACTCAAATTACTAGAATTCGTGATAAAAATGGAAAAATCACAACAGTCAAGAGTGAAGTATGTAACATAATTAGAAGCTATTTTGAAAATCTATACTCCCAACAAAATAGAAAATATCGAAGACATTGACAAATTCTTAGAGACATATGATCCTCCCAAACTGAACCAGGAGGAAATACACAATTTAAACAGATCGATTTCAAGCAATGAAATAGAAGAAGCCATCAAAAGCCTACCAACCAAGAAAAGCCCGAACCAGATAGATTCTCAGTTGAGTTCTACAAGACCTTCAAAGAAGAACTTAAACCAATACTCCTGAAAGTATTCCATGAAATAGAAAAGGAGGGAACCCTTCCAAACTCATTCTATGAAGCTAGTATCACTCTGATATGAAAACCAGACAAGGACACATCTAGGAAAGAAAACTTTAGGCCAATATCACTGATAAACATAGATGCGAAAATTTTTAACAAAATCCTGACAAATTGCATACAAAAACATATTAAAAAGATAGCTCACCATGATCAAGTGGGATGCAAGTTTGGTTCAACATCTGGATATCAATAAATGTAATTCCCCACATCAATACACTCAAAGTTAAAAATTGTATGATTATTTCAATAGATGCTGAGAAAACCTTGGTAAAATACATCATCTCTTCATACTTAAAACACTCGAAAAAATAGGGATAGTTGGAACATACCTCAACATTGTAAAGGCTATCTATGCTAAGCTCACAGCCAACATCATTCTAAATGGAGAAAAACTGAAAGCATTCCCTCTAAAAACTGGAACCAGACAGGGATATCCTCTTTCACCACTTCTGTTCAACATTGTGCTTGAAATAAGCCAGAGCAATTATATAGACCAAAGAAATTAAAGGAATACGAATAGGAAAAGAAGAACTCAAGCTGTCACTATTTGCCAATGACATGATTCTACATTTAGAGGACTCAAAACATTCCACTAGAAAACTTCTAGAACTAATGAATGAATTCAGCAAAGTAGCAGGATATAAAATCAATACATGCAAATCTAATGCATTTCTATTCATAAGAGATGAACTTCTGAAAGAGAAATTAGGAAAAGTACCCCATTCACAATAGCCTCAAAAAAAATACTTGGGAACCAATCTAACAAAAGAGGTGAAAGACCTCTACAATGAGAACTGCAAAACACTAAAGAAAGAAATTGAAGAAAACCTTAGAAGACGGAAAGATCTCCCATGTTCTTGGATAGGCAGAATTCATATTGTCAAAATGGCCATTCTACCAAAATTTAATGCAATTCCAATCAAAATTCCTATGACATTTCTCATAGAAATAGAAAAGGCAATCATGAACTTCATTTGGAAGAATAATAAACTTCGAATAGACAAAACAATTCTGAGCAGAAAGAGTGAAGCAGGAGGCATCACAATACCAGGCCTTAAACTATAACAGAGCAATAGTAACAAAAATGGCATGGTACTGGCACAAAAATAGACAGGCAGACCAATGGGACAAAATAGAAGACACAGAGACAAACCCACATAAATACAGGTATCTCATACTTGACAAAGGAGCCAAAAACATACAACAGAGAAAAGACAGCCTCTTCAACAAATGGTGCTGGGAAAACTGGAAATCCATATGTAGTAAAATGAAATTAAACCTGTATCTCTCACCCTGCACAAAACTCAACTCAAAATGGATCAAGGACCTAGGAATTAGACCAGAGGCCCTGAACCAAATAGAAGAAAAAGTAGGCCCAAATCTTCATCATGTTGGCTTAGGACCAGACTTCCTTAACAAGACTTCCAAAGCACAAGAAATCAAAGCAAGAATCAATAAATGGGATGGACTCAAACTAAAAAGATTTTTCTCAGCAAAGAATACAATCAATAATGTGAAAAGAGCGCCTACAGGGTGGGAGAAAATCTTTTCCACACACACTTCAGATAGAACACTAATCTCAAAAAATGTATAAAGAACTCACAAAACTTTACACCAAAAATAGAAAGAACCCAGTCAATAAATGGGCCAAGGATCTTGTCAGACACTTTACAGAAGAGGATGAACAAGCGAACAGCAAATATATGAAAACGTGTTCAACATCTCTAGTAATTAGAGAAATGTAAATTAAAACAACTCTAAGATTTCATCTTACTCCAATTAGAATGGCTGTTATCAAGAACACAAACAATAATAGATGTTGACATGGCTGTGGGGAAAAAGTCACACTTTTACATTGCTGGTGGAGTTGCAAATTGGTACAGTCACTCTGGAAAGCAGTGTGGTGATTCCTCAGAAAACTTGGAACAGACCCACCTTTTGACCCAGTTATACCACCCAGAGGACGTAAAATTAGCATACCACAGAAACACAGCCACATCAATGTTTATAGCAGCTCAATTCTAGACTGTGGAACCAACCTAGATGCCCTTCAAGAGATGAATGGATAAAGAAACTGTGGTATATACACACAATGGAATATTATTCAGCCATAAAGAAGAATAATATTATGGCATTTGCAGATAAATGGATGGAATTGGAAAATACCATTTTCCCATTTTTAATATTAAATTATTACTAATTTTATTTGTGGTTATTTGAGTTTCTTATATATTGTATATATTAAACTTTTTTGATGGACAAATAGTTTACAAATATTTTCTTCCATCCTGGAGTTTGTCTCTATATTCTGTTGACTGTTTTCTTTGCTGTACAGAAGCATAGACATTTCTCAAGAGAAGATGAATAAATGACAAAAATGTATATGGAAAAAATACTTATTATCACTAACATCAGAGAAAGGTAAATAGAAACCACAATGAGGGATCATCTCATTCCTCTTGGGATGACTATTATCAAAAAGACAAAACAATAGCAAATTCTGGCTAGGATGAAGAGAAAGGAAACACTTAACTGTATCCCTGGTGGGAGTGTAAATTAGTACAGCTATTATGGAAAATAGTACGAAGGCTTTTAAAAAATCGAGGAGTATAGCAACCATATGAAGCAGCAATCCTACAATAAGTAGACATTCAAAGGATAAAGAAAGTATGCGGCATATACATATTTTTATTCAGCCACAAAAATAACAAAATTATGTCATTTGCTGCAGCATGGATGAAACTGAAGGACAGCATGTTGAGTGAAATAAATCAGGGACTGAAAATTCAATAGCACATGTTTTCACTTACATGTGGTAGCTAAAAGGTGATCTCATAGAAGCAGAGAGTAGAACAGTGGTTGCCAGAGCCTGGGAAGGTGTGATGGACAGGGGCTGGGGAGAGGATGGTTTATAGGTGCAGGGTGCACTTGAACAAGGGGAATAACTTCTAGTGACAATAACACATTAGAATAACTGTGGTACATATTTTCAAATAGTTAGTAGAGATGATTTTGAAGAAATGATAAATGTTTGAGGCAATGGATATATAATTACCTTGATCTGATCATTATACATTGTATAGATGATTGAATTGTCACAGTGTGCCTCAAAAATATGTGCAATTATGATGGATTGATTAGAGACAAAAAAGGTTTTTAAAAAGATATAAAAAGGCCTTCACTGCAGAAATCATCTATGTGAGAACGTAGAGAAAAAAAAAAAAAAGTAGGCTGGAAGTGAGCTCAGTGGTGAGTGATTGCCTCCCAAGTGCATAGCCTTGGATTTGACCCCCCAGCACCACAAACATCAATCATAAGAGAAAGAAACAGAATTAGAGAAAATCAAAGAACAAAGAAGAAGGATCTATATAGATTGGGTAACAGAAATATGAATAGAAAAGGAGCCAAGTAGTAGGTTTCAGAGAAAAATATTAGGAACATTCTAGCCCCTAACTTAAAAACATTAAATTAAAAAATTTTACAACTGTTTTGGAGCAAAGAAAGTTATAAAGAAAACATAAACATAATCTGATGCCAGGTTGCCAGTGCATGAATAGAGAAGTTCAGCATGGAGTTAGAAGTGTGGGATTTTACCACTTGAGGAATGAGCTTATGGCCTTGTGCCATATTTATTTTAACTTTCTTAAGAAGAATCTAAACTTCTTTGTAAACTTTAAAGATCTTGCCAAATACGAAGGTCCACAGTTCATAAGCACAATTATTTTTAATGTAGACATTGCAGACCAAGAAGTTAGCAGGTTGTTCGATATTTTTATTTGCTATTCATGAAGCCTTGATTCAACAGACATTAATTGATCATGCATTACACATGGGGAAAATAAAATAGTGCTAGGTACTAGAAAATGAAAATAAGCCAATACCTATGTAACTCCTGAGAAGTTTTCAAGGCACTGGGGAAAGAGCCCGTATAAGGAAGCTACCCATAGCTAGATATCATGGTAAATGGAATCTTTGAGGGAAAATAAGGTGATACAAAGTAAGGTCAAGTTAGTTTCAGGAAAAAGTGAGCACTTGATGTTGAGTTTTTGATACATTGTCTAAATGAACTGTCTATCTTCTCAACAAAGTGTGTAAAAGGTTGAAGTAACTCAGATATACAAGAAGCACTAACAGTATGAAAAATAACTTTTAAAAATTGAGATATGAAACTGAAATCAAAACCATTGACAAATTTCATATGGATTATAGGTTTGGATTTTTTTTATTCTATCCCAAAGCCTGTTCAGAACTGTATGAAACCTAAGGCATAGGCAGAAGTGGCTAGTGATATACTTGACTGCTTAATAAATTTAAGGAAAGAATATATTGACTGAGGGAGACAGGTACATATTATGAAGTTCTTAAAACACATTTTTATGGACAAAATCATGATAGTTTTCCTTCAGACAGACATTGAAAAACAGGAAAATGTTATTTAAATATAAGAAGTACAACATGGCACCATGCCAGAATGAGAAGAGCAGCATTGAAATTAAACTGACAAAGAAAACAAAGCATGATGATTTTCATCACTTAGAGCATGTGGTCTAAAAAATACACCTTGAGTTCAGGAACCATTTCATGTTAAGACCGAAAAATATCAGAGATGGACAAGTCAAACTCAGATACAGCTCATACAAACAGTCACACAGATCCCAACAGGGGAGACCTCCAGGGTGCCTCCAAGTAAGCTGGAGTCTAAATCACCCAGCCAAAGCCAGACCATCAAGACAGAAGGGGGAGATGGAATTCTATCAGAAGCACAAAGACAGAGGTGAACAGCTAAGAATTGTTACTACACATTTTTGAGAGGAAGGAGTTGCCACTATAAAAAACAATTGAAGAGAGTAAACAAAAGAGCTTGTATTAATTATGTAAGCATTCACATTAGAATACTATCATTTTAATGCACCAGTTTCTGCTTCTCATCTGGTAACACATGCTCATTCCCCTTGGGTACCCTCCTTTCCCAACTTGAATCCTCTGTTAGTTTGGACTCCTGTTATCAAGACTCCTATTTTAGTCAGTTTCTCCCAGAAGCTGATCCTAAGCCAAGGATTTCAGTACAAATAATTATTTAAGGAAGTAATTTTCAGACCATAAGAAAGTAGAAGAACATAGGGAAGAGGACAAAGTCAAATAAGCATGTGATTTTGGGTGATGTTCCAATGTTAGTATGATGCTAGAGAGAGCCCTGGAGTATAAATTGCAGATTAGAGTCCATTTTGCCTCATAACAGAGGAAATGGGCTTTTATATCTCACACCAGTCCAGCAGGTAGCTATGGGCTTACCTGGGACCAACATAGACTTACAGTCTCCTTTTTCCATGATCTTTTCCTTGATCTAGCTCTGTCTCCCTCTCCCTGCCAGAGGAGCCCAGGCCAATGCTTTGAAGACTGCTGTTGCAAGGCAGTCATAACTGCAAAGCACCTTGGCCTGAAGAATGAGCTCAAAAGACACATAAAGAAGATCAGAAGGGATCTTTTCAGGTTGTCCACTGCAGGTGGGCATGTGAAGTTGAGTCTGGCCAATAGCATATCCCTTGCATTGGACCTAATGAATGCTTTCAAAATAGCATGTGGCCCATGGTTCTTAAATCTCACAGCTGAGAAGCACCCAGAGAGAGTCTCACAGAATTTAAATGGAAATCTGGAGCTTCTGGGAAGCATCTTTCTACCATGAGGACAGCACTTGCCTAAGAGTAGAAACTGTGAAGAAAGTGGGCTCAAGGCTGTAGCCTGACACCTAAACCAGAGTTTCTATAATAGAGTTGCTGTTAAATTGCCTTTTTATGCTTGAGTTAGAGTTTCTCTAATTTGCAGTGACAGCGATCTTATCTTTTAATTATTATTAATAACATAACAGGTTTGATTCTATTTCTGATGATTAACTATAAGATCCTTACACATTTATTCTATAAAACCTGTTAAATCCTCCACATACTTCTGAAGGAAGCTATGATCATGGTCCTGTGGAAGAAAAGTTGCAGTTTAGAAGTAAATCATGTATCGTACAGAGGCAAGGAAGCTAGCTACAATCAGTACAGAGCTCTCCTATAATTTCAATGATTCTATTTTACCCAAGAAGGTTGAAGGAGGAAAAGAAAGGGTGGCATATCTCTCAATAATACCCTTCAAACTCAATGGCAGGTGGTCAGGAAGAGCCTCAGAACAGATATGGTAAAGTGCACACCATAAAGGAAGATGCTGAGCACCCACAAGGACAAGGGGAGAGAGCAAACACAGGAACCAGACAGTGTGAAACTGGCAACTCAAAATCAGGAGAGTGCAAAAGATTAAAAGAGTACATAACAGATCAATTTAATAGAGGTCTCTTACGGTACGCTCTCATTCAATCATTCATTTGCTTATTTACTTATCTGTTCATTTAGTATATGAATGCGATTGCACTTTGTCCCAGGCCTTCTATTAGGCACTAGGAATACATAAGACATTCCTGCCTTCAAATAACAAACTCTCTTTCTCCCTCTATCCCTTCTTTCCTAACCTTAACCCCTCTTCCTCCTCTTTCCTCATCACTGCTCTCATTATCATCTTTCCTTCCATTATATGATGTTCCTAAGGTGAAAATAAAATTACTATCTGCCAGAAATAGAGTGGTAGAAAGACATGACAGTAGTTCATGTATTCCAGTTGAGCCAAGAAAACGATATTTGGAAAGGAGTGTCTAAGATCATGAGAGGAGAAATGACAAGGGCAACCTATGGGATTTAAAGGGGTGTATAAGAATATGTAAAAGGAGAAGAGCTAGAAGAAATTTTTTTTTTCTCAACAGCAAAATTATCCAAGGAGCAGAATACTACCAAACTCAGATTGTTGTTGGAGGAGCAGGTCACACATGCTCACTGACCCTGACTATCTGAACAACTGCCATAATTATTCCCAATTACATAAAGGAAAATATGCTCCTAATGAATGAAAGAATATGACATCTCAAAATAGAAATAGAAGCTATAAAGTGGAATCGAATGAAAAAATTAACATTGGACTACAATATCTTATGCATAGTTCTTGACATATTAGCAAATGACAGTAGAAGTGTATAACATAGGTTCAGGTTTCTATCTAAAAATGGACATGATATTCCTTCCTGGCATGTTGACAGTGTGCTCTTAATAGGTTATAGCTGTAATTGTCATCCCATGTCAACATCATGACCGTTATAAAGTCCAAGCAAAGCTTCTTGCAAAGAAATCAGAACCTTAGGGCTAAAGACTCTTTAAAAGAATAAAACCAAATTTGTTAAATGGTAGATAAAAATAGAATTTAAGACAAATAAATGAAGATAAAGCAACAAAAAGGGCTGAGTAATTTTTCTATTTAACATATTTTTTAAGTATGTACTCTGTAGATCTTAAGTGTTGCTACTACACAGAGAGAGAGAAAGAGATCCTACTACACACACACACACACACACACACACAAAATGGATAATAATATGAAGGGGCATGTGGGTTATTTGACTTGTTGTGGTAGTCATTTCACAATGTATATAAATATCAAGTTGTAGTGATATACACATTGAATACATTCAATTTCTATATCTCAATTATACCTTAACAAAGCTGGCAAAATAGACATGAACTTTACTTTTTGGCATTTGAAATAAAATCCATAAAAAAATAAAAATAAAGTATCTACCCCATGACTCACACTAGGTTAAGAGCTATTTATAAGAAATATATTTTTCCATTTAGTTCTATCTTATAGTTTCTATTTCTCTGATGGGATTTTATTACTTTTCAAGCATTTTTGAGCATACTTTCCTTTACATTTTACATTTATTAGGCATCATTAGAAGGTTGCTTTAAAATTCCTGCCTGGTTCTAGCATTTTGATCAAGTTGAATCAGTCCCCCATGGATTGCCTTTTCTCTTTAGAATAGATCGTAACCTCCTGGTTTATCATGAGAAATAATTTTAGATTGTGTCAGAAACATAGTCTACCATAGACACTAAACTCTATTATATTCTTCCAAAGAATGTTTCTTTTGTTCATTGATCTTTAAAGGTAATTAATCTATTTGGAGTCAAGGTGCAAACTCTGTCTTTGGAACGTGGATCCAGTATCAGTTCAGTCCCATTGTCCCATTCTTACACAGTTGAGGGGTCAACCACAGATGTGGGCAACATATCTACTTAGAATTTAGGACTTCATGTCTCTGATTCTGTATTTTCTCGGATTTCTTTTCCATTTTCTAATAACTGTGGTTGTTCCAAACTGTGCCCTTTGGTTCTGTAAGACGGTAGTTTAGATGATTTTCTATCTGAGTTCCACCTCCTCTCTCTATCCCCAAAATTACTGATGACAGCTTATTTTCAGACTAAATATTTATAAATGTAGAAAACTCAGAGTTTCCCTTCTTCTGTGTAACTCTTCTACAAAATTGCTTGTCATTTCACTCTCCATTGTCTTCTAGAACTTTCTTTTTCTAATTTTACTCAGAGTTTACAGTTCTACCCATTGGAGGGTCCATTTGGAAGCTTCATGAGTCATAGAGGAAACAAAAATATCCCCAAAGTATTTTTAAAGTTTGCAATTACTGGTAAAGAAAATACAAGAATTTAAAATGTATGTATTTTAACTCTCTATACTCTTAGTCATAACTTATGAGGATTAAAAAAGTATAGAGGTGAAAGCGTACATGCAAAAAAATAAAATTAGTGAACAAGAAAAATATGCATATTTGTTGTGTTGAGAGTTTAACAATGAGTTTGAACCTAGTTTAATTAACTGTACTTATATTTTATAGTTGGCAATAACTTCTAAGGCCATCAGGTAATGTCATTGGAGTTTCACATAAACACATTTTGGAGACAAAGAAGAAAGTGGCAAAGAGCTGGGGGAAGAAGTATTAATATCTGCTGTCTTGGCTTGAAATTATTTGTTTGTTTAATTAAATCTGGTAAACTTCTCCCAGATTCAAAGAAGAGAGGGAATAGGGTATTTTTTTCAAAATTATTCTTCAACCATTTCAAAAAAAACTAAAGTTATAGTCTCCTTATCATAAACTACTGAAGGTCCTGTAAGCAACATACCATTTGTGTGACCCAATAACTCTACAGAAACCTAATACTGCATACTTAATTGCACTAATCATTAAATTGAGGGTGACATTCTGATTTTATAGAACTTTAAAGAGAACTCAGGTATAAGCCTGGTTATGAACAGAAAAAAAAAATGTGGCTGACTTCATCCTTTTTTAACAGTTGATAGAAGACTGAAGTATTTGACAGACAGAACTCAATGCGAACTTCTTTCTCATTTTTCTAACTTATCAACCACATCATAAACAGCATATATGATGTTAAGTTTTCCAAATATAAGTAATAAGTAACTGAGAAATTCACTCCATAGTTTAAGAAAGATTTGTCTACATCAGAGGTAGGCCTCTCTTTGAATAGTGATAATAGTGTATTATAATGTATGGAATAAAACAAGAAAACGTATCCTTACAGATATAAACAAATAAATGAATAGCTTTATAGTTTGATGAGGAAAGGGATATTCACACAGTTGAAAGTCCCTTCACATAATGTACTTATTATCTACAAAGGACAAAAGTAGAAGGACCTGACAGTCCCCACCAGATTCAAGTGCCTGAAATTAACATCCCTAATAACCAGGCAAATCAACATTGTGTCATCTGGTGACAATGAAATGCAATTCTTTGAAATTCTTGCCAAAGATATATGAACTAAATTTAGTCATAACAAAAACACCCAAACAGAAAAGAATTCTACTGAAAAAAAAATGAACTGTAATTTTCAACAGTGACAAGGTTATGAAAACCAGGAAAAAATGAAGTAATGGTTCTAGACACAAGGAAAAAAAAAAGAGAAAGATAACAATCAAATGAAACACATGATTCCAAACTGTATCCTTCTACCTTAAGGGACATCGCAGGCAAATTGATGGAACTGTAATGGGTCTAACAACCAAACGACATTGCAATCCCAATGACTCTGTAACAAACCAGCCTGTACATTAAATACACACTAAAAGGTTGGAAATGATTGGCCAACAGGTCACCAGCTTGCTCTCAAATGGTTCAGAAAAAAATATTTATACCATACTTCTATATTTTTACAATTTTACTGTTCAAAAGTAAAAAAAGTATCTTTAAAAGAAATATAATTTTACTTTACAAATTAATAAGGGACAATGAAGACATACAAACTTTCTCTATCAGTACCTCTTCTCCACGTTCCCTGTAGAGTTCAGACTGACAAATTCACAATAAAATGTGGTTCTCAACCTAGATGCCCTTCAAAGGACGAATGGACCAAGAAACTGTGGTATATATATACACAATGGAATATTACTCAGCCTTAAAGAAAGAATGAAATTATGGCATTTGTAGGTAAATGGATGGAGTTGGAGAATATCACACTAAGTGAAATAAGCCAATCCCCAAAAACCAAAGACCAAATGTTTTCTCTGAGATGTGGATACTGATCCATAATGGGGGTGAGGGAGGGATGAATGGAGGACCTTTGGATTGGGCAGGGGGAGGGAGTGGAGGGAAGGGGGCGAGGGAATGGGAAAGATGGTGGAATGAGATTGACATCATTACGCTAGGTATGATCACACGAATAGTATGACTCTACATCATGTACAACCAGAGAAATGAATAGTTGTGCTCCATTTGTGTACAATGCATTCTACTGTCATGTATAACTAATTAGAACAAATAAAATTTTAAAAATAAAAAGAGAAAAGTAAAATGTGGTTCTGAGTTGTCCAGAAATTCTTTCTCTGCCTTTGTAAAAATCTACTACCTGCTGCACACATTTTTATTTTATACCTACTTGTATTTATATTCACATACATTCAATGCATGTGCATACATGTCATATTTTTATGTTATATAATAATTAAACAATATATCTTATTGAATAGCTAATTAATGAATCCATAGTATCAATGTATGCATCAGTAAACAATGTTTCTACATTTGCATCTGTTATCAATGAAAGACATATTCTACCAGGACAAAGTTCCTTAAAGAATATAAAAACCAAACTGTGGAACTCAGTCTTCAGAGAACCACAAAAATTGCATTAGATACTTGAGTGGTTTTCTATTTAGGTTAATAGCTTGTTGTTCTCAACTACTTTTCCCTTTCCTCCTGGGCTCACAGGTAAAATGGATGAATCAGAACCTCTATCGGCCTGGATTTCTCAATATCTATGGGTGCAGAACTCTCCTCCCCATCACCATTTCCTCTTTAAATGAGCAAAAATAAGTTTCTACTTTCAAAGCCATTGAGATTCTTTTCCTGCCTCTGCAACTCCCATCACCCAAGCCAGTGCATTCACTCACTCAGCTCTGGTGGGAAACCTCAGCTTGCTG
The DNA here is from genome assembly GCA_020662805.1 of Glaucomys volans. Classification (NCBI taxonomy): domain Eukaryota; kingdom Metazoa; phylum Chordata; class Mammalia; order Rodentia; family Sciuridae; genus Glaucomys; species Glaucomys volans. Next base: position 412,929 of record JAJEJO010005233.1, read on the forward strand.
TATGAAGTTTAAGTTGCCTTAAAGTGAAACATTTATAAGATAAACTGCCATCCTCTCGTTAATGTTAGCTTCCCCTTAAAGGACAAAGATTCTCTTCACTGTGCTAATGGAATCTCCCATCTTTTTTCCATCTATCAAAGGCCCCCTTCCAGGAAGAGAGTGAGGAGGAGGGAAAGGAGCAATCTGCCACATTTATGTCACTATGCACCCATCTGCTAACATCAATGTAGTAACGCCTGTTAATACCAGCTGCACAATGCCAGATCTAGTTCATGAGAAAATACATTCCAGAAAGAATTTTGTCATTTCAAATAATTCCAATCAAGTGTTGTGAACATAAGAGGAGGAGATCTCAAGTGCTGTATAAGCAAAGAGAAGACCATACCTGTCTAGGAATGAAGGAAATCTTCCCAGAGGATATATCACCACTGATCTCTGAATCCCTCTGTAAAGCTACTTCCCTGGGTGCAGACCACATATTTTCCTGTGCAGTCAATCCCTCAGTGTGTGGAGTACTCTTCCTGGTGCCTAACAACAAGCTATTTTATCTTTACATTTGGCCTTGTCCTTAGTTCAACCACCCCAGTTTTGCCACTAAAAATATAGGGCTAGAAATGCATATATCACAGATTTATTATGAAGCTGAAGACACAGAGTTATGAAGAGTGCCCAGCATACCAACTGAAAAACCCAGGCAAATAATAACTTTAAGATTTAGTAGGAAACCTCTTTAATGATAGAACCCATCAATAAAACTCTTATGCCCGGTAAGTCCAGTGACTCAGAAGGCTGAGGCAGGAGGATCCCAAGTTCAAAGCCAGCCTCAGCAACTGAGTGAGACCCTAAGCAACTAGTGAGCCCTAAGCAATTAGTGAGACCCTAAGAACCTCAGCAAGACCCTGTTCAAAATAAAAGATTACAAAGGGCTGGGGATGTGGTCTTTCAAATGCTTCCGTTAAGCCTCATCCCTTGGTATACTGGAAGGGAAGCTTGCTTCTTTGTTTTTTAGTCTTCTGAACTCTCTATGGGCCCCCCTGAAGACACTCAATGTAACTCCCTCCATAAGCTGACTTTATCAATTTGGCCTCTGATGAAATATTTGAGAACACATTGCCTTACCTACTCCAATCTTGGGGAATGAAGTCATGGTATAAATTACTCCACTGTACAAATTACTATTACTCTCCAAGTGATTCACCATGGCCAAATTTGCTGCAATCTGAGCTCTAGGGAGCCAGATCTATCAAATACTAACAGGAGCTAATCAGAGAAAAGCAAGAAGGCCCAAGGATATTTATAAGATACTATTACATTTCATAAAATTTCCATTAGGATAGATTATCTAGAGATTACTTCCTGCCAGAAATTTATTGAAAGTACATGATAAATCTAGTTCTCTGACATCCAAAGAAATAATTACCAGAAATAAAAGCATCACTATTTTTTTTTTGTTGATATCTTTCCCTATCCTTGAACAGGCAAAATTCTCTAAAGTGTAGGTTTAAATCTCTTCTTTTTTGTATTATGCCTTAATTAGAATATTTCTATGTGCATGTGAAAGAAGGCTATCACTAATTCATATGCCCATTTCTTATAGTACTTTCTTTGTCATTAGCTCACCACTTAATGTGGATTGGATTCCTAACATCACCTAATAAGGTAATGAGAACACAGTAGCTACTAGTAATGAGATGCAATGGCTATTCTAAAGATATTTAATAGCAATGATCTCTCTCTCTACCTCTTAAAAACTGTAAGAAAATCCAGCACAATCAGAAATTCTGTGTCTGGAATATTTAATATTTAATTTGGGGATGTTAATGAATGTGTAGCATGCAAGGGTTTCTATTTTTCAAAAAATGAAATTCCTCATAAGTATTTGACATAAAAATACTACTAACAATAATTTATTCTTTAATTATGCAGAATTCCTTATACCCATGTCCATGTGTCAATAGGACTCAACAAATGTATAACAGACCTTAACTACACAGAATGGTAAGGCATAAGTTCTAGAAAACACACAAAAGTGAGTGGTCAGATTTTTGCCATCAACTCTCTCATATTTTCAAACATCAGTTTTAACTGAAATGAAAATGAAGGGAATTCCGTGGTTTTAGGGTTTCCAACTGACTGAATACCAGATGGCAGGATGTTTGTAGTACAAGAAAAGATAAGCATATCATGGGGAAAAAATTGGAATATTCTAGACTCTTCATGATTTTGTCATGAGAAGCAACGTCTAAAACATGATAGACCACCTTTATCCTCTCTGCAAATATCTACAGTACAAAGTCACAATGCCCTTACTATGGAATACAGCTCTCATGATCACTACATCCTTACATCTGCTGGGTAAAGTTAAATTATCCCAGATGCAGAGTTTCTTCAATAGTATTTGATGAATGATTCCCAAACTGCATCATGCATCAGAGCTATTTGAATGGTTTAAGAAAATACGAACCACTGGGCCCATTCCCAGAAATTCTGATTAACAGATGTGAGATAACCGTGGTTCTTCAAACTGTGGTCCCTGAACAAATCTATCAGCCTCATATAGGAACTTAAGTAGCTGTTCTTGGATCCTACCCCTAGTGAGCCAAAAACTGTAGGATGGGACCCAGAAATATGTTCTTTAATAGATGCTCCAGGAACTTCCTAAAATTTGAGATCCAGTGTAGTGCCAGACCCCTAAAGCAGGGTGGTGTCCTCTATTAGAGTACCACACAGTATAATAGTTTGAGGAGATAGTGTTTGTTGTTTTAGGCTTCTTTGGTTTTATTTTCAAGTGGTATTCTAATTTACAAAGTAGCAAAATGCCACTGATTCCTCCCAAACTTTTCAATGCAATTTGTGTCATTGGCCACTACCATTTTCACTCATGTGTCCTTTCTTGTCATTAGAATAGATTAAGTGGGTTCAACCATTGAGACTAATATACATGTGTCATAATTGACAAAGATAGATCTGATAAGATTGTCATCTTATTTCTGGAGATAGCCTGAGTCAATATAATAAGTTGAAGGACTTGAATGATAAAACAGACTCTCCAATGAACAACATAATAATGGTCATAATATTGACCATGCAGCCTCACTTGTCCACCCCAGAATAAAGACATTGATTCTCACATTTTGCAATAAAAATATTGGAGAGTGTAGCTCAAAGAACATCTATTAGCATATTGCTAAATCACTGGCCCAAACATATTTCTCTGTGAAGCTCAATGACAATTTAACACTAGCTATTGGGATACAATGGTCCCAGAGGATATTTGCCAGGACCAGAACTCAGCATGCAATTTCCCTGCTCACAAAACCTGTAGCCTCCTTATTATGTGGATTGTGTCCTACCAAGAAGACTCCAAAAAGACCACCAGGAAATGATCTGTGGGGATGGGATCATGGACCTATAATCTGGAATTCAGATAACAAATGTGTCACACTTAATATAATAACCTCACAAGCCAGGGAAATTTATAAACTTATTCTTCCATTCACCTAAATAAGTTGATAACCATTGTTATTGATTAACCATTGTTATTGATTGAACTGTTCGACCTAAATTGTTAACTCGGTTGTGGGATACATGTAAGAAAAAAAAAATCATACTTTGATTAAGCACAGAACATTGGCTTCAAACTAGACCTGAGTTCAAATCCAAGATATCCTTCCTAGAGCTGTGCAGAATTAGCCACTAGATTCTTCTCATGCCACTCCACCTATATGTTAACTTCTCTAACAGAGCAACACTAACATCTATAATGATGACACTCAACTGTTTAACTTTAAAATAAACCTGAATCTTATGCCACTAACTAAATTGTGGATATTTTTACCTTCAATATCTCTACTGTTGACTTTTTTATTACTCACTAATATCTAGTCCTTGTTTCTTTTTTAAATATATCAGAAACTACATTTGTGAAGTTTCTTATAGTTAATTGGAGAAATATGACAATTACAGGTGTCAATTCTGAAAAGAAATCCTGCATAGTTTTCCAGTCTCTCTCCTTTCCTGCCACTGTGATCAGGAGGAATCTTTGCCTTAAGAAGACAGAACCAGAGAATCAAAGCAGCCTGGACCACCAAGTCACCACATGAAGTGCAGCTACCATGAAGAGGGACCAGAAATGGAGTTGAACTGTTTGGCATGAAATATATTTTTGTCACATTATAATTCCGAAAATTGGGTGCCATTTATTATGCAGTATAAGCTTAACCTATCTTGACTAATGCAATGTCCCAAAACAGCTGTATCCTTTTTCAACCTTAAGCATATTACCCTGTCCAACATTATAGCTTCCATCAATCATACTAAAGGGTGAATTTCTAGTCACTCTTTATTCATTCTTCCCTTTCAGCCTCTAGGCCTTCCATGTTTTGCTACACTCCATCATTTATTTCTTGGAAATGTCTCTTGATTTTCATATACTGCTAGGTCTGATAGAGAAATAACTGAATCTTGTTTTCTGCTTCTGCATGAGAGACTCTTCAATCATTTTGAACAATTAGGAACCTTATTTTCCCTAGGATTAATTACTAGGCAGCTTGCTTTTGCCCAACACAAGAATTCCTTTGCCTGACCTTCAGGATATTAACAATACCTTCCACCGTCGCACCCTGTGCTTCTCTGTACCCTCTCCTCTGATGTAGGCTCCTTTGGACCTGTTCTGTCCATCTTCTCTACGTTCCCAGGTTTGCATTTCAAACTGAACTGCAGATTCCAATCCTTCCGTGAAGGCTCTCTTCATTTCTCCAGCCTCACTCATCTCCCTTTCCTCCAACCCCTTTGGCCATGAAGTGATGTCCTGTCATTTGCTGTCTAATACCTCTCTAATTGTCTGGTTTGTGTTTCCACAGACTCCTAAAATGGAGCAGCTACACTTCATGCTGCTTTTAAATTTGTCCTAATGTTTTGTCCAAGACAGACTCAGTGTAAATTCCCAAAATTTGTTACCTGCTTAAATCAATAGACTCTTACAAGAAGATAAGTTTCTTCCAGAAAAATGCTACAACTTGTCACACACCACTCTCCTTTTTGTCACAGCATCTCATGAGGATCCTGGAGTCTTTCACCAGGAAATGTGTCTGAGTATTCATGTAAAAAGGAAATAAATAAAGGATCTGTGGCAAATCTCTCTACATGCTGCTCAGGCTCAGTGTTTCTGTGAACCTGAAAAGACTCTAAGAATAATAAAAAAAGTACATTTTTTAAAAAAATGAATTGGACTTTAAATGGTAGTTTTTCAAAAGCTTTGAGTTGAATTCTTGGTGGGGAATCAATGGTCTATAGCATTTCTTAGTATTTGCTTACAGAAATGAGTTCAATTCTTTTCTAATTGCACATTGTCAGACAACCTTTAAAAGTATTGTCAGATTAGTTCCATAAATAAAAGTAAACTGGCTTGCTCAGTTACAGTAGAGATGTTATGATGGTGATGAGAATAATGTAGGTGGTTTTATTTGCACTACTTTCATTGCTTTCTTCTAAAGTTATGTTGAATATAATTGGTATTTTTCTGTGCTCAAAAAGAATTCTCTTCTTTGTATGTTCTAATGATGCTCGATAATTATTATAGCTTTAGTTTGTTTTAAATGCCTTTCAATAAAGATTTCTCAGTAATTAATTTCTACTGACCTAGTTTTCACTTTCCTGGTCTGTTAATCCATTTCATCTTCTAGATTCATAATAAGTAATTACATGGATAAATGACAAAATAGCCAACAAAGACAGCAGAAGAATCAAAGCTTCCAAATCATTTACATACTGGGCCATCAGTCCCAGGACATCTAAAGGATGGTTATAAAGTGATCATGAGTGACACTCTCCAAATGCAATTACAATACTACAATGAGACACCACCACTTCCTATTCATTAGTACACACTAGTCCTTTGTAGAAACACACTGTAGCATTTCATAGTTGAGGTTTTCTTTTAAGTTTATTCACTAATGAGATTCAGTAGGTAGTTGCCATTTTTCTAAAGTAATTTTTAGACTTTATGCCACTAATGAAGAGTGCTACTTCACCTTAAAATAATACAGGTCTGAGTCCCTTGTTTAGAGCAATCATTCTTAGATCCCCAACTCCTTCTTTAGCTACAAATGTTTTCATAACTTTTTAAAATGAATTTGCTCATCAAATATTTTTGAACCTCACGAACTATACTAAGTACTTGGGACAAAGGAATAAAATACATAAAGTCATTCTCTGCTCACATGAAATTCATCCAAAACAGAACCAGGCAACATGGTAGCCAGGAACCACTTGTGACTATTAGGTGGCTTATTAGACTGACATGTGCTAAATGAAACTACAAATCATATTTTGAAAACTTACCATGAAAAGTAATATAAAATCATATTAATATTTTTTAAATTTATCAATGTTAAGGTGGTAACATTTTGGATATATCATGTTGAAAAAATACAATATTAAAATTAATTTCATCTGGGTTTTATTTAGTTATTTGCTATTTTAATGTCACTGCTAGATTTGAAATTATATATGTGCTTGAATTTGTGCTTCACATTCTATTTCTATGGGACAATGCCTCTCCATAATCTCCAGGGAGGTAGACCACTAAATAAAGTAACTACAACAAAAGGTAATGAGAAATGAGATAAAAAAATATTTGTGTATAGGAAGTAGGACCCTTGAGTCATCATCACATATCAGGATATTTACTTTGACTAAATTCATGGGTTCCTCTTTTGCTATCCCCTGGCACACTGTATATACTGCTTTGACATATAGAACATTGGATTTCAAGTATTAATTCAACAACAAATACTGAGTTAAACACTGTCTCACTCATCTTGGTATCTCCATTACATGTCAGTATTCCTGATACACAGTTGGTGTGCATTACATAATAAAAAATGCTCTCTGTAGAGTTATTAACTGAAGTTAACAACCTGGGATGTCTTGGCATACAAGTAATAATCCTTTCAGTCGCCAGGGTACACTGCCCTCCCGACCCAGGAACTCAGACATTTTATTGTTCACTTCCTACTGTTGTCCAGTCTCGTGGAGCTGATTTTTAATGGTACTATTGTCAACTGTTGATGATCAGCTGCTTCCTAGATCCCTGCACTTGAAAACCACCTGCCATCTAATATGAAACACGGCAGAACAGAGGTGTGCTGCAAGTTACACACCAGTAGCAGACCCAGGTTCACATCCATAAAGAAAATTCGACAGGACTCCTGCATGGTGGACTTTCATTTCATTCTGAGGTTTGATGGATCTTTGACTGACAGACTACCAGACTATGAGTTGGCTTCCTGAATATGGTTTATGTCCTTGCCTAATATTGTATCACCTTGTGTGCTGCTGAGGTGGAAGAAAATCAATCATTGCAGTTAGTCTGTATTTCAGAAACTCCAAGTCTGTCTAGCAGAAGTTTGCATAAGGACTTTTGCTTCCCCTGAGCTTATACTCTGCCAGTTTTATAAAAGGGGACATGACCCTTGTCAAATGTTCCTGCGGAGGGCCTTTAAAAACAATGATCAATGAAAACAGCTTCAATGTGATGAATTAAAAGAACTTTGGATTGCAAAAGGGAGTGAGGGAGGGGTAGGGCGGTGGGGATGGGAAGGGCAGTACAATAAGACAGACATTATTACCCTATTACATGTATGATTACACCACTGGGGTGACTCAGCACCATGTACAGCCAGAGGAATGCGAAGTTATGCTCTTTTTTTGTACATTGTGTCAAAATGCATTCTACTGTCACATACAACCAATTAGAAAAAAATTCAAAAATTAATAAAAAAGTATTTGATGGAATTTTTCCTTCAGGTTTTATCTATATAAGCCCTGTGAGTAATATTTATTTTTTAATTCACTAGTAATGAAAGTTGGTCTCTGAAAAAAATTAATACAAATAACCAGCATTAATAGTTTAATCACTGAACTGACAAAACCTACTGGCTATTTTGTGTCAAATATGCCTCAATGATTTAATTAATAGATTAGCATGCAATTATTAATTTTTCATGGTGATCCAAAACTTTACAAAACTAAAGTACATATAAAATATTAATAACATGATTTCTTTCTTTATTGCAATTAAACACTAAGGCATTTTTTAAAAGTTAGAAGTTCAAGAGATATAATGAAGTTTGTTTTTAGAGTTTAGAGAAAACAGTGACCAGCAGGAAAGAGTGTCCCCAAGAGACTTGTCTTTGCTACAGGGGAATTTCCATGAAATTTCAATGCTTCATTTTTCTAAACACCTTAAATAAATAAAAGTTTCAGAATCAAATATGAAGAATCACTTCTGCTTCTTTTATTATGGCAGACAAATAATTTTAAAATTTCAGTAATTTTAGCATCTAGATGCTAAATAAACTTCAACAAATACAGATCTAAGTGACTACACAGTCTAACAGGAACAAAAACCTTCAAAAAGCAGAGCTGGACAGGAAACTAGGTTTTGGAAAATTCCTAAGCTGTCTAGCAGAGAGTACCTCTGAAAGAGCATAAAGAGTAGCATGTACTTACTCAAAACCTCATTACCAGGTGGAAGTCATGAAAGTAAACAGTGCAGATTTATGTTTCTGCAACATTCTAATAAAGGTTAGGCACAGATGAAGCAAATTCCTGAGTTAGAAGAATGCAGAGGCCGGGCAGGTAGGAGTTCTGGTCTCTTGATCACCAGTCATGTGCTCTTCTGGGATTTTGAGTGCTCCACCAGGTGAAATAGATGCAAAGAAAGCCACAGCCGTCCAGATTCATGGACCTTTTACATAACCACTTCTGCATTGCAGTGCTGGGGTGAGGCCAAGGTCCTCATGTTCTACCTACCTGACACCAGAAGGCAATTCAGGCTGGACCACAGTTCGGGCTATGCTACACCTATTCTCCCAACAGTTTTTATCCTGTTAGGTTTGCCAACTACTCAAAACTCGTGAAAGCATTTCTTGACAAAACCAAATGGGCCTGAAGTTTTCTTAGAATATTTTGAACTACTGTCAATTTGTCTACTTGGTATAGAAATATCCATGTATTGGTTCTTTCTGAGCCAGTTTTCCTACACTGTATTTTTTCCTAAGTTTTAGCATGAAGTTAATCTTGGCATTTCATATTACCTTTTATATATCTGTTTTGTCAGCAGTTATAACACCAATTTATTATGTTATCTTCTTTTCTCTTGATTATCTTTACCAGAGACTTGTTCACTTTACTAGCCTTTTCAAAAGACTAATATTTAATATTTCTATTCCTTTAATGTTTATTTTTTCCATTTTAATATTTTCCCTTTTTATATTTTTCTAATTTTCTTTGATTGCATGCTATATTAGATCATACAAACAATCCTGAACAAAGGGGAAAAAATTGATATCCCATGGATTATGTTTTTGACCTCAATCCAATAAAGTTAAAATCAACAACTCAGAGATAACTTAAAGAAAATAAACACTCAAAATTTTATTCCAGCAGCTCAGGAGGCTGAGGCAGAAGGACTACAAATTTAAGGTCAGTCTCAGCAACTTAGTGAGGCCCTAAGCAACTTATTAAGACCCTGGCTCTAAATAAAATATAAAAAAGGCTGGGGATGTGGCTCAGTGATTAAGTGTCCCTGGGTTCGATTTCCAGTAACAAAAACAAAAACAATTTTAAATTACATTTTTACTAGCTCAAAAAAGCAGTAACTCAGAACCGAATAATGATGAAAACACCTCATTAATACATTACTGAATTGTCCTAAGGAGTACTGTGAGTAATTCTCATACACTTGGATTTCTTATGCTAGAAAAAGAAAAAAAAAAGACAAACTGAAAAATAAACTAAATGTCCTACACAGGAAATTAGAAAATGACAACTTACTGTGACATGTTCATATACTGTAATGCTAATTATTTTACAGTGCCAATAAATGAGCTGCACTTACCCTCATCAATATACCTGAGACTTAGAAACCACATTAATGGATTAAAATAACCACAGAAAGATGTAAGATTTGATGCCATTTTCATAAAGGTCAAAAACATACAAAACAAAAGAAACCTGCTTAGTAACATATAGAATAAGAATACAATAAGAATTAAGGGAAGTATAAACAAAATTCAACACAGTGTTCCCATAGAGAACAAAAGAACATTCATCTGGGCAGAACAGCAGCATCAAAGATTTTTGTAATATTCTGTTTTTGATCTATGGGTAGACATTAGGGTATTGATTTAATCAGCATGTGTGTGTGTGTGTGTGTGTGTGTGTGTGTGCATGTGTGTGTAGACATACATAAAGAAACGTAGATATATATCATATGTATACATATGCATATTCTTTTGAAGATCTGTAGTCCTAAGTATATATTTTTTATATTTGCATATTTTCTAACTTATACAGAAAAACTTCAAGTTCTTCAAAAATATAGAGCACAATTTCTTTAATAACATCAGAGCATATCAATAGTAAAACCATATAGTATATGGTCCAGATCATTGTTCATTTTATGACTGAGGAAACTAGACCCCAATAAAGTGAACTGTCCAAGATCATAGGATAGTTTGAGGCTACATGGGATCAGAAATTTGAACGTCTGACTCCAAGTCCAGATGTCTACACATGAAAATGTGTAGACACATGTGTGTTAATTCACAAAGATATTGAAACTTTTTGGGGAAAATAATGACTACAATTTTATTTGCAGTAATTAATAAGGAGAAAAGTCATAACTAGGTTGACCTTGAGATGAAACTATAACTGTTCATGGTTATTCAGTCATTATTAGTATTTTACAATGTATTGTGTCACATTACCAAGTTTACTTTCAGGTACAATGATTCCAAAAGATAATTCCATAAAACACTTTTCCATGCTGAAATAAGCTTGAGGAATACTACCTATTTGATATGTGTCTCGGTGATTCATTATTTACTGAAGTCTTAAGCGTTACACTAAAACTTTAAATAATCCCAAAGGTATTAGGTTATAGCTCAAACGTATCACCTAATAATAGTATTCCAAGAAACACCTTGTATTCACTTTTAGAGACTCTGAGTTATTTTATTCTTGAAATCATCAAGCATAGAAGGATTCAAGATGGTGGATTAGAGAAAGGCCACACATCCACTTGTTCTGTGGCTTGGGATTCAAGCAGTGGGAGCACTCCTTCTCAATGAGCTGGGGAATGAGAGAATTCACTGAAATGAAATACCAGACAGGATCTTAGAGACTCAGAGGTTTGTGTGCACTAAGCAAAGAACAAGAAAAAGCACATTGGAGCAAAGCTGGTTGTGGCAATGGCAATGGTACTGGTCCACTGCAGAAGGGAGGAGTAATACAAACAGAGATAGGAACACAATGGACAATGGTCTGGTAAAACCTGTAGGTCAGAAAAGCAGTCTGAATTTAGCTGATACAGAGGCTGCACAGCAAATAGAGTTAGAAAGTGCTCTGCTTCTCAACTGGCATGTTGAGAGCTGAGGCAGGGATCCATCTTTAGGAGGCTATGCTGCACCTTGCTGCTTGGGAGCTCAGGAGATTGCAGCAAACATTGCCATATGCCCTGGAAAGGACTTACCCGATGGCCTACGGCACACCTAGCCAAGTGTGAGTGAAATGGCTCAGAGAAGATTATACCCAGGAGAATTCCAGTCAGAAATACGGAGGGGATGCAACTTGTTTTCCTTTTGAGACCCATGGCTTATGTGACCTGCTGAAGAGGGTTGGGAAACTGAACAGGTGGGTGTGAACACATTTAGGGACTAAGCCTGGAAAGGTGGTATTCTTAGGTAGCAGAGTGTGAGAGACCTGTGGAGGATTAGTTTTCCTGCCCCACAAGTAAAATTCTTGAGAGGTTCCTGAGATCCAGACTCCCAGTAAAAGATCAGCATTACCGTGCCCTAGGGATGTGTTGATCTAACCTCTCCAGAGCAGATACCATCCAAGAAAGTCCCTAAAACCTGATTAGACCTATGCCCTAATCACTGGAGTAGTGATCTGTAGCAGCCCCACCCTGGAAGTACTTCCATGCAGTCTGTGAAGACAGACTCCATTGACAGTACTTCCCATTCTCTCCTATTTTATACTGGTGAGATGAGAAGCAGAGAACTATTTCAACCAGCTTCACTTTTAGATCACTCCAACTGGCAGCTTGGTGAGCAATACAAAAAGAGGAATATATTAACAATTCTGAGCCCCCCACCCACCCTCTCTGTCAGTACACAGTACAAGAAGAAATGGAAAGAAAGACAGTCAGGCAGAGGCAGTGACCATACATCCTTATCAACAGTTTTGACCACCTCAGTAGAGACAATTCTCTCACTTTTCAATTTTTCCTTAAGAATCTTTTTTCTTTTTTTGTCTTTTTGTAATTTATGGGTGTTCTTGCTGTGCTGATTGTTTCATGGAGATATGTAAATCTATATCCATATATATTTATTCATATGTATGTAATTCCCTGAGAAAAATACAAGTTTCCTTTATCTCATTTTTAGCATTGTTTTTACTATAGTTATTTTCCTTGTCTTTTGAAGGTTAGGGTGCTTATATTTTAGTTCAGTTTTGTTTTGTTTTCACCTGCTTCTTTCTCTCCTCTTTCTCTCCTTCTTTTTTCCAACTAACAACCAAATTTTTATTCTCTATCTCACCATTTGCTTTGCTGTTTTTTTTTCCTAGTTTTTTTCTCTTCCTTCTTTATAGCCATCACTTGCTATGTCTTCAGGCATTCTCTCTGTTCACATTTTGTACATTCTGAACTTTCTAAACTTTCTTATCACATTTTTCTTTTAATGATCTATACTTTTACTATCTTTTAGAAATATTTGATTTTTATAACTCCTGCCCCTGTCATTCATATTGTTGCAGTTATTAGTAATGTGTATGGCGTAGTTGACAGCTACTGTTTACTTTAATGCCAGATCTATTTTGAGGTTATTGTTTATGCTGTTGGCAATTGCTGAACCCAACACTCCTGTGTTTGAGTAATTGCTGTTAAAGAAAATCATTGTAAGCACCAGATATTTATTTTAATGCTGTATATAGTTTGCTTCAGGTATTGCTATTGTTTGTTTCCCCCTTTTCTGTGAGGTTCTGGGAATCTACAGGGACATTTTAAATTCACAGGATAGAGACTCTGCTACTGAACTAAACCCAGCCAAGAGACAGCTTGCATTAATCCACACACAAATAACCACACTTAAACTTTAGTGGTACTTTAATACAAAGAATAGAAGAAACAAAAATGAGTTCATTTTGCTAAAAAGAGAAGAATCCAACCTCTATACCAGTTCATTCTGCAATGTCTTTGGACCAGGCTGCAGGCAGGTATATCTGAAATAAGAAGGGAAAGAACTTCAGGCTTATACACAAAATAGTCACCAAAAACAGATGCTTTCTATCTCATAATTTCTTTAAATTAAGTTTCACTCTCTTGCTTCAAAACCCTTTGTCTCTGTAAGGAGAGAGCAACATTAAACTCTCCCTAAAATAGAAACCCAAACATGATGCACACAATGCTAAACATTGGGTAACTGTCTATGTCTGATAGATCAAAAATATGACAAAATATTAATACACATTGGTTTAAATAACTGAACCAGATGAATATAATCATCTCTCAAGAAAATCATACTTTTCCCATTGCTAGAAAATGCTAGTCAAGCACTTAGATCTGAAGGATGGGCAAGGCCTGCATGAAGAACATTTTAAAACCACAAAAATCAATATATCAAGTAAAAAGTACAAAGTAAGAAAACAGATAATAGAAAAATCCTGACTCTAAATTTTCCTGTCCACAGTGAATCCCTTTAGGTATCACTAAGGACAGGTTTGTTGATTTATTTTGTTTTATTAGATGAAGATAATATGCCTTCTGATACTGGATAATTAATGATGGACAGCAATGTTTTGCCTATTAAAACATATGTAAAATCTACCAATCAATTGTTTGTTGGCTCTTCTAAGCAGTGTGTAAAGAGAATAAAGGTGAAAAATCCCCTAAAATTCAATGCATTTAAAATATAAACTACAACATCTCTTCAAGTGATTATTTAAAATAAAAGAAGTGGGGCAAAAAGGAGGAAATACAAACACATTTTTTTACATTATTTGAGCATTTACAAGTAGCTTACAAATTAAACAAGTCACAGAAGGAGTTAAAGACAATGACTAATGAAACTTTCCATACATGTAGAAAAACATCTGCATAGTTAGTACAGAAGTATCTAAAGGCCAGGGAAGGATCAGTGGGGACCAGAAAACGAAGCCCCCCACCTGCAAGAAAGGCTATGAGAGAGCCCAGAGAGTGGAGAAGAACAGTTCCAACTGTCACTGTGAAGGCATTTAGGTCACCCCAGCTCAGATCAGGAAGCAGGTCTTCAGAAGACTGGTGATATTGCAGCTGGGGATGAGTTTTATTCAAATCTCATTGTGCATTGAAATTTCATTATCATCCTCAAAGCTGGTTTGATGTGATGTGGGCAGGGTTTCAAACCATTGGCGGATCCAGGAACAATGGCAACACAGAGCAGGTAGAGGAAGCAAAGACTTAGGGACACTTTCAGAGCCTCTTTGAGGCTCTTAGCTTGGTATAAACAGCAAAAAAGCAATTGTTATCAAATCCAATGCTCCCTCTTTGAGAAGGAACTATGCAATGAGTTATGACTCTAATAATTCCAGAGGCCTTTGCTGACCCTCACAGTCTCTAAGACTTCAATTCCTGGATGGACATTCTATGGACTTGGATATCACTAGCCTAATATTAGAGTTTTGTAGTTGTTGCAGATTCTGCTAATAGTACAGTTTTTGTTATTATAGGTGGTCTTAATATTTTGAAATCTTTTGTTAGTTTCCTTTCTTGATCTTCTATGATATTAGGGTTTTTCTTTGTACCCCTGAACCTATGTCTAAGCTTCCATGAACTACTTCAATGTGTAAGAATGTTGTTACCACTTTATTTTAAACAAAGTTCAGATTCTTTTCTAGTACATTTGATACATGTTTCAACAATTTTACTTTCCTTTAACTGACAAATGAAAAATTGTGCATATTTATAATGTACAATATGATCTCTTAATAAATGTATACATTATGAAATGTTCAAATCAAGTACATCAATGTATCTGTCACTTCTCATACTTATTTTTTGTATGAGAATATTTTAAAATCTACTTTCTCAGCGATTTTCGAGCATACCTTATTGTTGACTATAGCCATCTTACTGTAAAATAAATCACTAGAATGTATTCTTCCTGAGACATTGTACCTTTTGACAAAGATCTCTCTATCCCCCTACTCGCAGCTCCTAGCAACCCCCATACTACTCTGTTTCTACAAGTTTGAATTTCTTAGAATCCATACATAAGTAAGACCATGCAATGGAGTTTCCTTGAAAAATTAAAACTAGAACTGCCAGATGATCAATCAATTCCACTTCAGGTATATGTACAAAGTACACGAAATCATAGTGCAAAGGAGACAAAGGCACTCCAGTGTTCATTGTAGCATTATTCACAGTAGACAAGACATGGAATCTACTGGATGATGAAGAACATGTGCCATCTATTTACACAAGGAAACATTATTCTGCTTTCAAAAAGGAAATCCTGTAATTTTTAAGAATGTTCACAAAACTCAAGCATATTATTCTAAGTGAAATAAGTCAGGTGTAGACAAGCAATTTTACTTTTGAACTCTTATTTACCTTGAGAGATATTCCTGTTCTCTACTTTGGTAGATGCTTTTGTTCTTTGCTAATTTTATAAAATATATTCTGAAAGTTGCATGGCAGCTAACCTTTGATTTCAAACCCTGCAAACACACACACACACACACACACACACACACACACACACACCCCTTTTACAAATAAAGAATAGGCAGTATACTATTTCATTTTTCAGACAACTAATATAAATATCTTGATCATGCAAATTTTTTTTAACTGGAAACATGTACACAAAAGAGAATGGGGGGACAATGAAGAGATAATATGTTTTTACACAAACAAGAAAATGTCAGATGAGATCAGACACAACCCTTGGCAGCTATAGCTAAGCTAAACATGCTATCCTGAAGCATGTTTCCTTGTAGAAGCAATCATGCATATAGATGGATCAGTGAGCAAAAAACTTAATAATCAGAGCTTTGGAGAGAGACAACAAAGGTAGATTAAAATTCTGAATCTACCATGATCTTAATATCTTACCACAGTAAGTGACCTCATGGTACTGAACCATAAATATGGGACTGTGAAACCTCTATAGGAGAGTTTCTTTATACAATATATGAAATAAAGATGCTTCTTATGCAGTTAAAACTCTAACCAGTGTCCACTCCAAGCCATGCCCCACTTGTTCATATATTTACACATACCACTGCTATTTCCATCGAAAAGTAGGGAAGTAATGAATATGAAAATAATTATTAACTATTGATAATGAAGATGAGGGCCAGGATAAGGACATGCACTGCCACTCGATCCTTCAGGACTTGACCTCCTTATGGGATAAATACCTGGCTTTCCATTCTCTACAATCAGCTCTTGGAAAACAACTAAGAAGGTAATACTTAGAACTCGACTTGCTGTTTGCAATGCCAATGTCTGTTGGTATAATTTAGCTTCAGTACTGGTGGTACTATGTCTCTATTCTTTCTAATCTGGAACACAAAGAAAGAGGGATTCAAGAGTAACTTATTAGTTGTCTTCCAAATCCCAGACCTCATGAATAAAGAGATTTAGAAAGCACACAGCATTCAGCTTCATTTTCCCATCTATAATAAATAAGATAATAGATGAGTTGAGGCTTTGGAGAAATCTATGGTAATAAAGCTCAATCACTCATTTGCAGTACTCATTAAGATGATACTGTGAGTGGAGGCACTAGAATTTAGTTCATCTCATAAAAGCTACACATTGAATTGAAATAATAGCCTCTTTTGTTACTCCAGATAAAACTGGCTGTGTCTAAAAGAAAATGTAGAGTCATTAACTGAGTATTAATTATTGCTTTTATTGCTTCCAAGAAATTTAACATTCTTTTAATTAAAAGTTAACCCTTTAGTACATAATTAGATTTCCATATTTTAATGGAAGAGTTAAGATAGTCTCATATTGCCTTTGACATGCATATCACTAAAAGGCCTTACATTCTCTCCTCCCCCCTTTCTCTCTCTGGGTACTGGGGATTGAACCCAGGGGTGCCTTACCATTCAGTTATGTCCCCAGCCATTTTTCATTTTGAGGCAGGGTCTTCTTTAAGTTGCTTAGGAGCTCACTAACTTGCTAAGGCTGACCTCAGCTTGTGATTCTCAACCCTGAGCCACCCAAATTGCTGGGATTACAGATGTATACCCCAATGCCTGGGGATTTTGCAATCTCTAAGAATAGACAGCTTATTTGTAAGAATCCCCATTCTTTAGAGATAAGCATATACAGCAAATTGTTTCTCTAAATTCTCTTCTTTTCTCCATCACCAATTTTGAATGACTTTTAATTTTTAATTTCTAGACTCCACCTACTAAAATTGGTCATGGGCACAACATGTATAAAAATGCTCTTAGCCTTCACTTCTCTCTTAGTTGAATTCCATCAACAGATGAAGCATCATCATAGATGACCTCCATTCTTCTCAAGCACTTAATCTTATAATTGGAGGATGTTAGACACTTGGGGAGAGATGTTAGAACTTTATTGTGCTAGCTTAGTGCTCAATGTCCTAATTGTTAGTCAATTAATTAAAAAATAAATAAGCCCAAGGTGGCACAGCTCACATGAGTGTGTTCACTTGGCTGTCAGTCAACCATCTCACTAAGGCAGGCAATCAGTCCCAGGTTGAATAGAAGAGAGGGTAAGGATGTTACAAGATTGCATGTTGCCCCAACAGTTTTAGGAAGAAAAGTTTAATTCCTCTACCAATTGTTTATCACAGATCCTGTGTGGGCGTCTTTCCCTCGCAGACTACCAGACTGAAAACACTTCAGAACCATCCTTCTGTTTTACAGATGATAATTTGAGGTCCAGAGAGCAAAAATGTTTGTCTAAAATCAGAAAGCATGTATGTATGGAAGTTATGTATGGCAAAAATTAAAAACAGTCAGTGAGGATCCAGGGAGTTAGATACAAACAAAAGATCTCAAATAACTGTTCATATTCTAAAAGTTAAGTTTGCCTGTTGGTGGAAATATGCAGTAATTCTAGTGAAAGAGAGATCTAGACTCAAGTCCTGGTTCTGAAACTTACAATTCAATGACCCTTGAGCAAGTGACTTCAGCTCTTTAAGGTAGTGTCCTAATTTTTTAAATTGAGAACAAAATTCTCATCTAGTGTGGCCAATGTGAAGATTAAATGAGATGTTATATGTGGAAACACCTACATAATGTTTTAGTAAAGGCACACTTCCCTTTTTGATCCTTTTTCTCTACTTAGTGATTGTGTTGAGGCTAGAATAATATCCAATGTGGCAAGTGCTTTAAATTTAACAATAAGTAACTATTATAAAAGAGCATTTTTGGTCTACTTACTGGAAAAAAAAATCTTTGGAAATGTATGCCAAACCCTTAACAGTAATCTTTATGTGGTAGACAACTGTGGGGAAGGTGTCTTAGTCTGTTCATACTTCTATAACAAAATGTCAAGATTTGTGGCTTATAAACAACAGAAATCTGTTTTCATGGTTCTGGAAGCTGGAAAGTTCGAGATCAAAGTGCCAGCAGATTCAGGGTCTGGTGAGGGCCTGTTTTCTATTCACAGAGGGTTCCTTCTAAGAGTGTCCTTACTGATGGAAGGGACAAGGCAGCTTCCTTAGGCCTCCTTACTAAGGACATCAAGTCCATTTATGAGGGCTCTGTCCCCAGGACCTAGTCATCTCCCAAAGGTCCCACCTCCTAACACTGTCCCATTGGGACTAGGATTTCACCATATGAATTCTTGGGTTACATAATCATTTCAGATGATAGTAGGTGGCTCTAACTTTTGAAAGCTCATGTATCCCTAGTATTCTATAATAAACATTTATTAGCTTAATGATGTATAAGAAAAGTAATGCAAAAGGAGAATTATTACCTACATCTATAAAATCTTTCTACTGTACTTACTAGACTAGCTATGTAATCCCCCTGGATCTTCTCCTTAGATTTCATGCTGTATTTAGGAAACTAACATCATCATTTCAAGCAAATGTAAGAAAGAATCCATACAAAGTTGACTTCTGGTCTAATCATGATTTTTCTGCTGTCCATCCTAATTTGCACACTTAAAACACCTCAATCAAAACTTTCATTTCACTGATTTCAGCCTTCCTGACACTTGTATTTTCCATTCCAAATCATAACAGAATATTTTTAACAGGTCTTATAAACAAAACATTTCAATGCGTATTTCATTATTAGAGCTTATCTATCTTTAAAAATGCATTCTAAAAGTGAACTCTGTGCATATGGTACATGTGTGTATGGTCCATTTGATATACCATAAAGACTACTATGCTCTGGTTCTTTATGATGTAACCTGAAGCCACTCTTGTGGTTTTCAATAAGTATGTTATATTCTTGACATGTGCTCAATAGGGAATCTGTAAAATATTCCTGGAGTTTTTTCTTCTTCCAAGTCTTTGAAAGTGAAACATTTCTCATCCGGGCAGCTACAGGCTTTTGTTCTTTTTCAATTACTGCCATGTCCTACCATCTATTCCTTATTAATTCACGAAATTGGAAGCTCTCATAGGGTAGATAGATATTTGAGCATTTGTCCCCTTGGTATCTTAAGTCAATATTAAAACAAAACAACAACAACAACATAAAACAGAATAGGAAAGCAGTTCCTTCCCACATTTTATCTACTGTTCTGTCCCTATTAGGAAATTCAATTATTCCATTTCTAGGCAACCTCTATAAGCAAAAAAATATTCAAATTATCCATCTCCTGCAGCTAAAAGCAACCTGCTATCAGCAACTTTTCTTTTGCATTGAAAGTGGGGTTTAATATTGTTGGAAAGGGGATTCAAAGAACAGATGCTCTATCTCCCAATGATCATAACATGTTAAAAATACTCACTGATCACCCTTCCAAATTCTTTAGGCATTGCATGGCTATTTTCTCGTATAAAAATATTCTTTGACCTCCACAACTAAAATGTTTGGCATTTGTAACACTGTTATTCCCACGAGGCTGTACTTCCTCTCCTTTCCTACATACATTATAAAAATCTGTTCCAATCCCTCACTGTACCCATGCACAGAAGAGAATATATAGGCTATATGAAAAATTATTAAATCTAAGGAGAATTCACATGTTTCTTGCTCTAGTGTCTCTTTGACTGATGTCATTAAAAACCCAATCCTGAAACTTTTAGTGAGCCTGTATAACATTTATGAAAACAACCCTGAGATAAGGGTATGTCTGTCTTTAGAAAGATGATGACAGAGGAACTTTAAGATTCTAAGAAAATAAGAGCTGAAGTAAAAATCTCAGTGGACACAGAGTGGTATGTTAACTACAAGTTAGCAAGGGAAGAAAAGAAACAGAAACAGAAAGCCTTTTTTAAAAAAATTAACATAAAAATGATTTTGTAAAACATTGAATTTCACTTCCTTTCAAAACATTTCTTGATGTGAGTGACTACAAGCCCATCTCTGCATTTCCCAAAAACAAGGCAACTATAGGCACACATGGCTGAGCCCCAGAACAGTTCCTTTACCCCAAGTCTCACCAAGTAGGGCAGCATTTTTATAGTTGGGGTGGGTGAAAAATTACTCCTGCTGCATTAAGCCTGGTATTCTTGATGTTTCTGAAGTGAGCCTTGGGGTATCCAACCCACAGTCACCTGTCACCAGTGCACAGTCACCAATTACCAAACCACAGTCTGTCACTGTTGCCAAGTGAGTAACTGTCACTGGGTCATAGTCAGCAGACACCAGGTCACAGCAACCAGCCATCAAGCCAGTCAACAGTCACTAAGCTAGCCACTAAGTCACAGTTGCCAGTCTACTTTGGTCTGAATACTTTTGTCTCTTCCCCCACAAGTTCAAGTATTGAAATCCAAAGCCCCAAGGTAAGGATATTAGGAGGTGACCCCCTTGGCAGATGAATAGTTCCTAAGGCAGAGTCCTCCTGAATGGGATCACTGCCCTTATCAAAGAAGCCTGAGAGTGAAAGATTCTTCAATCCACTATATGAGAGCAAAACTACAAAGTTTACATCTCTGAAGTGAGACCTGATCAAATATCAGACCTGCAGGAGCCTAGAACTTAGATTTTCTAGCCTCTAGAACCGTGAGAAATTAATTTCGATTGTTTTTAAGCCACCTGGTTTATGGTATTTTGTTACAGCAGCCCAAAGGGACCACAGCCTGTGCTGTATTTGCTCAGCGTGATTGCCAGAGGTTGACAAACTTCTTTTGTTAAAGTCCAGATAGTAACCATCTGAGTTTGCTAATACTCACAGCCTACTTGCCAGACCACATCAATGAGTTCTCCACCTGATTCACAGATAAAGTTCAGAGCAATGACTTACATGCTGGGGAAGGAGTTTGCTGTGCTAATTTGCTGTAGTCTGTCTGTCTTTAAGGTACCAGGTCCCAAGCAAAATGACTTGCCCAAAGGGCACAACAAGTTCTCTGGGGCTAAAGTATACTTAGGGCCAAGATTAGGAAGCCCAACAGTATGAAAAGCACTATGATTACTCCACCATGAAACATCCAGTTCCACACTCTCTCCATCCCATCCATACTGGGCCCCCAGAGCCAAATCTGTCCTACCCAGGGCCTTCATTTGTCTCCACATTTTTTAACCTGATGTAGTTCAGAATATTTAAAAATCAGAGAATTACTTATAAAAGTCCAGGTAGATAGCTGCTCTTTAAAAATAAGTCTAAACTTCAAGAAACAAAAGCCATAACAGAACAGGAAAACAAAACCTGTCTGTGACTGAGCTGTGGTTGTCCAGATTCCATGGTGCTTGCCGTATCTCATCCTGCCCTTCCCCTCCCTACTTCATTTACTTCATAACTTTCCAGGCCTTGGAGAGCATTCTACTTGGAGAACTCAGATGAAGAGAATATCAACTCCAACAAAAGAATAAAATCAGCCCAAGAACACATCCCCCTTCCCTGGTATAAAGGTTGAAGTTGATCCTTCCCTTCTTAGAAGCAGATTCACCCAACCTGATCCTAAAAACTGAAGACCAGGAATAGACTGGGCAACTTTGACTCAAGATACAAAGCTTCTGTCTTCAAAGTCTCACTCACTCTCAGGGTAGGGGTACATTCTGCAGGAGCTCTCCCTGCCCATTGGTGACCTCAAAAGCAAGGCTCATAGCTAACACCATAAACAAGACAACTATGTGGAGCACACTCTCTTACTGGGGATAATCTCAACTTGCATCACATTAGAGTTCCATAGCCCTGTTGATTCAACAAAGGTGGTACAGCATTCCAGGAGGTTTTTTTTTTTTTTTTTGGCTGAGTCAAAGATGGGAAGTATCAGGAACTCATCAAATTCAAATGATGGCCGGGCATGGTGCTGCACACCTTTGATCCCAGTGACTTGGGAGGTTGCAGCAGGAGGATCTCATATTCTTGCCTAACTTTGGCAACTTAGTAAGACACTGTCTCAAAATTTAAAATAAAAATAAAATAAAAGGACAGGGGATGCAGCTAAGTGGTAGAGCACCCATGGGCTCAATTCCTAGTGCCATGATTTTTTTTTTTCCAAAATATGAAGCAGAGAAAAACTCAAGCCCCTTAAGACTGACAAAAGGAAAAAGGTACACATACCTAAACACATATATACCTGAATTCTTATGCATATATAATTTCAGAGTATAAAAGACAACAATCAGGACAGATGTGGTCATTTTAGCTAGCAATGACAATTCCTCTGATCACAGATGCAGAGTAAAAACAGCGACTATTATCATCAACTAATTCAGGGCAGAGAGACTGTTGCCCCAGAACAGGGCCTGAGCACTGAGTACTCATGGCCTGCAACACCTAGGACAGATGTTAGGTCAGGCTCATGGATAGCATGGTCTCCTGAGTCACGGGCTAGACATTTTTACACAGTTCCCTTTAACAGTCTTAAAACTCCTAGGAAGTAGCAGGAGATGATATTTTGATTGCTTTAAATTCATCCCTGGCACAAAAACCCAGAAGAAAGTTCAAAGCAATTAGGAAAAAAAAGTCTCTGCTATTGACTAATTCTGTTCTAGTTTCATATTCTTTTGTTTACTGATAGCCTGCTTCCTGATTTTAAATCCACTTTACATATAAATTTTATTTGAACTATGTGATGGTTTAAACAGATTTTAATAATTTTTTTAGAATGTTAATTTACAAAAGAAAAATCACAAGGTCCATTTGGCCACATGCCCAGAAATTAAATGGTCTTACCAAGTGGTACCGAATGTACACCACCACCCTCCACCTTCAGCTTCCTTCCAATTTACAAGTTACATTTCTCTCTGTATTAGTTAATTGCAGGTTTGAGGTACACACTGCCATGTAATTTTGAGCATAATTAAGTTTATCCTTTTATGAGAAAAATATGCAAAACACTTTATGTTAAAACAGATTTACCATGCTTATTACGAGTAAAAATGTGAGTTCACCATAATCGGTTTGCCTAATCCCTGTTCTTCTTTCTCATCTTAGAAATATAGATGATCATAAAGCTACCTTTAAATAGTTGCAGATTCTTCGCCTTATCCTCTCTTCCACCATTTTCAGTGATATTACTCTCTCCTTCCCTATTCACATGTGTACTCTGATCTCAGAATTCTCTTTACTCAACAAATTTAATTCCTGCTAGTTATAAGCATAATATTATAAACGAGGCATATAAAGTAAATTATATTTCCCCTCAAGAAACTCATAATCCAGTAAAAAAGATATTTTAGTTAAACAACTTCATTAATGCATCTATTTATTTTCTCACTACTAATAACTGAGTTCTTAGTACATATCTGGTACTGTGCTAGAGAGGGGTTAAATAAAAAAGCATCATCTATGATATAATGGTATTTACCATCTGTATCATGGGGATGTAATATATGTAATTATGTAATTAAAATTGAGTGGAGTTTTATGAAGATAAAGAGGATGTTCTGAAGAAAATAAGGCAAAAGTTTTTCTCAGAGACTTTAGCTTATTCATCAAAGGAGGTCAGGAAGGGAGAGAGAAATCAGAAGAAAACCTAACTTGTGCTGAATTTTACCAAATATAAAGGCATCTGATAAGATACAAAGTGAAGAAAAGGTGCGGTATTTCCAGTAAAGGAAAAAGATACACAAAAGCGTGGAAATATGAAAATGTGTGGCCCATTTAGGTCATGGAAAGCCTTTCCTAGAGCCAGAACTTAAGTTCTGTTAAGGGAGAGGCAGTATCTGTAGTGATCATGGATGAGAGGTCCTTCAGGTCATAGTTAGAAGTTGGAACTTCTGACACACAATTGAGGAATTTTGTTTTACATGTAAAAATTTTGTGACCTTAATCTAAAAGGTCATACCAATTATGGAAGAGTATTGGGCAGGGTAAGAATCTTGGCAGAGGAACACAGGAGGGCATTGCAATCTTAATAGAGTAAGTATGTAGAAATGAGAAAGTCTGAGTGAGATGTACTGGATTTGCTCAGATATGCATTTATAATGCTTGGAGTTATGATGATGGCAGCCAAAAGAGAGAGTCACAAAAGCACAACACACCCAAAGGGACATGCCAAGAAGTCAATGACTGACAGACCCAGAAAAAATAAGGGAGGATCAGAGCAAAAGAAAAAAAGAAAAGAAAAGAAAAAAATGACTTCAGAATTTAAGTTGGGACCTCATGTATCCAGATCAGATTCTCCTTTTACTTAAAATTGATAAATCAAATAGAGTTATCATGGAGAGATAGCTACACATTTTTAAGCCTGTGACTCAAGAAAGAGAAGAAGCTTAGAGGTTCTTATTTTTAGAAAGTACCATCCATTTAGAAAGTACAGTTGGAGCATTGGAAATGCATGAAAGAAAGCAATGTATAACCCTTCCTGAATAATAACTATAGAGACAGAAAAGATTTAACACTGATCTATCACTGCACCTACATGTGGAGACAGAGAAGATTAAGGGACACATTGAAACAACATCTAAGACTGAAGGAGACCCAAAACACTAATGTGCCACAAAATCCAGTAGATAACAGACAGCATGATGTTTTCAGATTTTGGTATTTATTGATATCTTTAGAGAGATATCTTTTAGATATCTTCTATCACTGTTGATAGAAGTAAGTAGAATCCAACTGGCAACTAGCTATGGGTATCAGAAGTGAGGAGGCAATAAAATTTCTTTGCCTTTTTATTCATTTTCCTATTCCTATTCTGTAAGAGAGAACTGACTGGACCCATTGTTCAGATTCAGTATTGTGATCTAACCACCTCTGGTAGAAGGGAAAGTTGGTGTATTTTAAAACTCTTCTTCCTTCTACTCTGTAAACCAAGATAGTCATACTGAGTCAAGGTGCCTTCCTGAGATGTGGCTATTTTTCTTCTCCTCATGAATGGAAACTATTTATAATATGATCATCACTTACGAGCTGAAGTCTAGGCATTGTTAAAATGGAGGCTTAACAGGAAAAAAAGGGCCCTTCTTCTCTTTGAGCATTATTTATGTGATCTAACACATAAATAAAAAATGTAAGGAATTGTGATTTAGATGATTTAGAATGAAATTCAGCTACCTTTTTGTTTTGTTTTTTTTGTTGTTGTTTTTTTTTTTTTTTTTTTTTTTTGCTTTGCACTATCATTTGTGCAATATAATGGGCCTATTCAGGAACTTTGAATATCCTAAGGCGATATTTGGTTATTCCTGTGATAGCCAGATATAATCAAACACCACTACAAATCCTAACAGTGGAATGAGTAGTAAGCAACAAGATTGCAAGACAGTATACTACTGGTTCACTAATGATCACATGGCACTTTTTAGTTCTAGAATTCTATTTGGTACTTTTTATGATTTCTATGTCTCTGCTGAGATTTCACAATTTGGACTTAATTTTTGTACAGAAATTGAAATTTCTTCTTTCTAACCATCTCCTTTTCAGATCTTCTCTCAATCTCCAGCAATAGTGACTACCTTGAGCTCTGTCTTATGAGTCTCAGAATAATACCTTCAAACACCTCCAAAACGGAATGATTTCTGAACTCACCATTGTGTTATTGTGAACACAGCATAGTTTTAAACATCTTTCTTTAAATACAGTTCTTAAGAAAATGTCTATTAATACAAAACACATTAAGGCTATTATCTGCTTTTTTAGCACAGAATGCTATCATTCATGCTGCTCCATATTGCATTTGTGTGTGGTAGTCTTCAGTTCCTTTAAAGCTTCAGACTAATTAAAATTATCAAGTTGTTCTTTGAGTTCATCATAAGGTAAATTTGCAAACAGGACTCGTGAATTCAAAGAACATCAACATAAGCTTTCTCACCTCATATTTATGCAATTTATTTAGGGATGTGCCCTAAAATTATCTCCATAAATTTCAACAGTTTTTATAGATTTACTCATTTATTCATGTTTATTCCTTCAGGTAACAATGAAAACCTCTCAGGTACTTGGGAACACAGTGGTGAACTTGATTGACAAAGTTACTCTTCTCATCAAATCCATACTCTAATTTAGGGTGCTAACTTAGACACAGGTGAACAAGTAGTATTTTGATATGATACATCTAAAAATAAAATAAAACAGAGTAATATGGTAATACAGTAGAAAGTGATGGAGGAGGCATAATTTGGATCGAAGTCAATGCTGTTCTGTCTGAAGTGATACTTCAGCTGAAATATAAATGATAACATGGTGCCTACTGAAACCATCTGAAATCTTAGTGTTGATCATAGTCACATTTTTATGTCTTTGAGCCATCTGAAGATAACTCTATATGTTGTTCTCATTACCTCTTAGAAAGCTTAGAGTTAGAGACAAAGTCATAATTTAGTCATAGTTTAGTACCTTCTTCCCTCTAGCCAAAATGCTTCAACTAATCACTCTCATTGGATATTTTTAATCATGAAGAAATAAATTCATTTAATTTTGTGTAATGTCAGTTTTTCTCCATCCAGACAAAATTTTATGATCAGAGTATTCATTCAACAATATCATCCCTGTACTAGAATATGTTCTCCATTTTGTTAACCAAAGCAATTTATACTGGCTTGATTTTTCCCATATATATTTCCTAGTTCCTCCTTTTATTCCAAATGACAAGTGTGCACACACCACACACGCACACACACATGCACACAAATCAAAGTAGATAAAACGTTTCTGTCAGTGGGGACATGGCAGGTATTTATCTTCCCCCTTCCTCAAATTACCAGATGTCAAAAGCAATGGCAGGCAACAAGTGTAAGAGGAATTATTAAATAAAATGTTTGAATAAATGCCAGAAGTTGTTACAAAATTAAATGGCCATAAAAGAAAGAATTAATTAGACAAAATCAGGAAAATGAAAGGATTTTACCAAACCCTTATGTCCTGTAGAGATGAAGAATTTTCTGCATGAGCAATGGAGATGGCATTACTTGTCCCTAGAAATTTTGTTTTTAGGGACAAAACAAAATTTATAACATCAAAGTCCTGGTTGGAAAACATCCATTACAGACTTCAATGATACATTTTACTTCGTCATGCACATCAGTTCCTTGGCTAGTACCTAAGAAGCAATTGCTGTTACATACTCACCTATTAAATTTTACCTATGGGAAGGAAATAATTCTGGATAGACTGTGAAATTCTCTCTGTGAGCTCTTCATTAGTCATTCCCAGGCAAGGAAGTGGTCAACCTGAACAGGCCCTTCTGAGATGCTCCTTGATGCTATGCAGTTTAGCCCATTTGGGTTGCACTCCTCTTAGTAAGTTATATGCTATCTTATACCAACTCCTGACGGTTGGGGAGATAAATTCATTAGGGAAAAATGCACTTGTATCTTGATTTGAATTTATCACTCTCCACTGAACATCATTTATTGATACAAATGTAATATGCCCACAGTTCACTCCACAAGGGAACATAGTCAACCCTGTGAGGAATATTCAGTAAGCATAATGGACACATTTAAAACTATTTACCTCACATATAAGAAATGTACTCTAGCTCTGCTTGTGATGGGATAAGCAGCACAGAGACAATTGTTTTATATAAAGAGTGTATCCTCATATATTTTAAAACAATTACAAAGGGCATGGAATACATGTTAGACCAGTACCTTCTTGGTTTTTCTATTAGACTAAAAAATACCTTTCATACTTTTTTCCACCATAACATTTTAATCTTCTTAGTACCACTATATCCACATTTAATTGTGGTGTCAAACTGGGTAAAGAGTTTCAAAAGCAGATGTTTGGTAAGTGCTGGCTTTTCTGGGGGGATTGTGGCCTTGTGCTTACATGCAATTCTCAAGTCCATGAATCCCAAGGTTATACTCACATATAAAGGAAAGAAATGCAGGAATTTTTACCTCTCTAGAGGGAAAGCAAATCAATAAAAATACTTCATTATCACTTTGATTCCTTAACACCCTGAAATAGCGTATTTGTTTCAACAATATTTATTAGAAGTGATGCCATTTTAGAAAATACACATAAACATTCAGAGGTTAGGCCCAGAAGCCTGCAACACTGGGTATTAACACATTGATTTTGGGACACTGTATTAAGGACTAGTCCAATATTTTGATCACCAGAGTTCACTTACTTGATAGTTACAAGGGTAAAAAGCCAACTTCCAAAGAGTTATCCTTATATATACTGAGAAAAAAAATGCTTTATCATTTAAAAAAAAATTGGTTTGACAGATATATTATTTTGGAAGCACTGTGAACATATCAATCATGTATACTCAAAAAATAAAATTGAAAGGTAAGAAAAATAAAGATAATACTTTAATGAATGAAATAAATCTTTTCCCCCATCATCTCTAAGCTAGGTCTAACAAAAGGTAATGATCCAGTTGACAAAGTAAATTATTGTTTTAATAGGCATGTCCATTGTCTTACTAGTGGCTGAAATTAACTCCATGATGCATTGTGGGGTTAGGATTAGCAAAGCCCTTTCCCTGGCTTCATGAGCATTTGTTTTTCTGTTAACTCTAGCTGTGTTTCTCTGGGGACCAGCTAAAGGTAGAACGCCAACTCTGTTACCAGGCAATATTGATTATGGTAGAAATGATCCCTGACAGAAAGTCTTCATTTGGACTTGGAAAAGCTACAAAGGAATGATCAAAGTAGAAATGAACACATGGTTTGGGTTTTACTGAGTATGTTGTCTCTTGTATCCAGACATGAACTTTTAATTGCCCCTAGAAATTGTGCTTATAGAGATAACACAAGAAATCTTGCCTCGTGTGGAAGATGAGGTTACTAAGTAAAGGAGGCTCTAAATTGATTCATTGTGGATCTCATCTCCTTGTACCTGGGCTATCCCTTATTGGCTGCACAAAATACTGCAAGGAGAGAAATACCAGGCACTGCTCTGTTGGCAAGATGCAGTTCCTTTCCTGTATCATTTTGAGTAGAGTGATGCCAAATATATTCTGTGATGGCTTTGTGAACCTGAATGTTTATTTGAGCACCATCTAAAACACACATATACTTAGCCATTGCAAATTGAATTATGTTGTGCTTAGTTCTCCAGCTTTAAATAAATATTCCATTTTTAAAAACCTGATATGATATATCTCTCCTATATGTGCATATATATCATCACTGGTAGCATACCAAAGGTGAGTGCATTGGCTCCAGAGAATATAAATATACTAATAAAACCAACCAAAGCTGCTTTGCTTTCTATGATTACATGTGCACAATTCTAAACAATATCAATGAAAATATATTTGTTATAGTTTGGATGTGAGGAGTCTCCCAAAAGCTCACATGTGAAACAGTGCAGGAAGGTTTTAGAAGAGAAATAATTGGGTTATAAGAGTCTTAACCCAATCAGTGAATTGGGTTAATTGAAGTGGTAGGGTACAGCTGGAGGAAATTGGAATTGGGGCATGGCTTTGGGGCACATGTTTTGTATTTCGAGAGTGGAGACTCTTTCCACTTTCTGATGATGCCAACTGCCCGGCTCACCTCTAGCCCTGAGGAATGGAGCTGGTCTTCTATGAACTAAGATCTCTGAAACCATGAGTACTCAAATAAACCTTTCTTCCTGTATAATTGCACTGGTCAGATCATTTAGTCACAGCAGTGAAAAAGCTGACTAAAAACCAATTTTCTTCTTCACCTGAACAACCTGCTCTGAACAACCTGATTCCACTTCTAACCTTTGGCACATGCTATGACCTATTTGCCAAGCAGCATTCAGCCTTCAAGGAGATTTATGTAAATCAAATGGAAGTTAGAATCTAAGGCCCTGCATAGGCATAATGGATTGCCAAGTGGTTAATAATCAAAGGAATGATTACTAGAAGTGTCATTTCTATCTTATGGTCACATTCTTTTCTCTTTTCCTGAAAACCATTTCCAAAGAGTCTAAAACCATTATCAAAATACAGTGATTTCTCCCACCACCTACTTAACTCCCGAGTACTAGAACTTTATAGATGAGGTGAACCAGAAAAGTCTGGGTAAGTTTTCATGTTTCAGTTCAGACAAAAAGGAAATGAAACTATTCTGAATCTCCACAACATTTTCCCTGTTCTTGAAACTGAATGAAAAAAAATCCCAAGAAAATTGTACAGATTCCAAGTATTCCAAAAATCACATAGGTAGTCTTATTATAGGCAAAGCCTATAGAGCTCTGAAATCTGTCTGCATCCATCATTAGAGCTCATATCTACTTGCTCATTTCAATTCTAGTGTAGACACAGAAGAAAAATAAAAACAAAGGACATATATTTGTTTGGAGAAAGGGGTCCACCTGGAAATTGTCCAAAGGGAAAGGAAAAATATGGATCCATGGAATTTAAAACAAAACCTCTTTATGTCACTTTTTACAATTAAACCTCACTTTTTGGTCAGTTTGTCCACTATGCCATGAGAAAGGGACCCCATCTTCATTATAATCCACTCTAGGTTGATCTCTCTGAAATTTCATAATTCTTTTCTAAATATTCATAGAGTCCCTATTTTTTTCAAAGTCTATGGCCTTTTAACTCATTTAAATTATTGGCTATAACTAGAAACTTGTAAAAGAAAGGAACATTCATTAGGTAATTCATCCCTATTCCTAGGAAAACAAATCACAAGTCATGCCATAGTTCACTGAGTAACTGTTTTTCTTTCCCTCTTTAAAATGCCTTTCACATTGTGACTTTGTCTTCCCCAAGCTGTTACTCTCCTATATCATTGATTTTTGAAAAAGTCACTGAAATCTCTTATCTCACAACTTAATTATGCCTCTCTAAGCAGTATAAGTAGGTTAGGAATTCTTTTTCCCTCTATTTCACTTAATCAAAAGTTACTTCTTCAATAAAGATCCCCAGTGCTATGGTAAGCAGCTTTAGGAATCAGAGAAGAGTTAAGGAGATGAATCCAAGTATTAGGATGTAATCAGCAAAGGACACTGTCAATAAGTGCCAGGCTAATAGAATTGCTTTAAATCTTGGATAAATTAAAGTAAGACCACATAATTTCAGATACTACAAATAATTCCCTACTGGGATGAAAAGTCTTGTAGACAAGATCAGGGATCAATGCCAACCAGCTATTTAAACATAGGCATTATTTCCTTGTTAAATGTTCCTGTAAATGCCTTCTCAGCAATGGGGTAGTTTCTACTAGTAACCAATACCACGTAAGTATTAACATGTAACACCTTTTACTTATAATTTTTAAAATCTAGGAGAACTTTACATTCTTAAGAGGAGATATCACCTGATCTGTGCTTTCCAAAGAGATTTCATGTATTAAGAAATATATGTAACTGTTTGACTTAAAAACAAAAAGTTTTGAAAGAAGACTATATCTTGATGTGTAGTCTCTAGGATGAAACTTACAATTCAACATTCAAGGAAAATATATAATCATCACACATGAGCTGCAGGACAGAACTCTAAATTATGGCAAAGACTACTTTCTATGCATAATATAGGACATTTTTGTTACTGAGAGCTTGATGGGTAGGGGAAGGAAGAATGTGAATTGTGACTGAAAGACAATAAAAAATCAATGAGAAAAACATGATTTTTATTTGTTAAAAATATAAACCTGAAGATGAAATTGAATAAATAAAATAGATAAAAATTGTGTAGGGAACAAACTCTGAGTCATGCTTCCACCTGAATGTTTGGTGTTCAGAACACACTAGTAGGTACCACGAAGTGAGATGGAAAAAGAATACTTTGCTTTATGAAAAAGTTCTTTTGAGTTTATCATTCATCCTTGCCCCAATATGAATGAATCCCAGATAGTAGAAAGGGTATAGGCTTTGAAGCCAGGTAGAAGTGGGTTTAAATCAAGACACTCAAGACACCATCATTTCCTACACATGATAGCATGGGCCACTCCTTAAACTCTCTGTGATTGTCATTTTTTTTCAATTTTAGAAATAATTTAATCCAAATGTTGTTAAGGCAGCATTAAAATATGCACAAAATGTTTATGAAAGGAGTCTGTATTGGGTACTTAGAAGTGCATGTAATTTTTCACAAACTGGGTGGCTTGAAACAATAGGAATTTATTCCCTCACAGTTTTGAAGGGTAAAAGTCCAATCAAGGTGATAATATGACAGCACCTCTCCAGATACCCCAGGACTTCTGGAGCTCCAGGCATTCCTTGGCCTATGGCTGCATCCCTCCAGTTTCTCTCCATCTTCACATGACTTCCCTCTATATGTCCTCTTTTGTCCAGTATGAGGGCATCTATCATTGGATTAGGAACCTCCCTAGATATTCCAGGATGCTATCATCTCAATGATATCTGCAATGATTCTATCTCCAAATAAGGCCACATTCACAAGTTTTGGGACATGGACATACTTTAGAAAGAAACCACCATTCAGCCTGCTACAAGACCTAAAACTTAAAAATGCTTAGTACATGGAAGATTTTTATGCTAGAACATAAATTTATAGGATGTTGGAGAAATATAGGGAGAGATAGGCAGTAATAAGACACTGATAGCAAAAGTTGTCCCTAGGTGACAAAGAACACCATTTTTCTGAGGCTAAAATATTTATACAACTTGTATTCGCCTAAATTCTCTATCTTGCCAGATCAGTTCTAGAGAGGAGTTGTGTCCTCCCCTTTATGATGATATCTCAAGACCCTAACACAGTTTCTGGAGCTCACAGTAGGAGCTCAATAAATAGTAATTAAATAAATGAGCTAGTTGAGACAAAGCCAAGTCTAGAACTGGCTATTCTGCTTACTGTTGCTACCATGGGAAGACTAATTTTGCATTTGTTAGTTTGTTTTTAATACAAGTTAATTGAACCACACGTTAGTACTGTAAGAAAGTACTCAGAGGAATTTATCCTGCTGTTTGACTTAGAACTACTATGTGACTGATCAGTCATTTCGGAAAGCCAGATCACTCACAAAGCCATATGGTTCTGATTAGTTACACTGAATAGATCAAAGGCATTCTATGCAAGATAATGGTGGTGTTCAAAATGTGTCCTGAGCTACTACCATCAGGATTATTGCAAAAAAGGAGCCCGTGTGGTAGGATTTGAAAAGTACCAGACAAGGTTCCTGCCAGAATGTCTCTTCTGCCTTCTAAAAGTTCCATTGGAGATTAGTTCTTAGATCACAAAGGCAATGCACTTTTGAAAATCCCCCATTAAAATGCAAATACTTTCTGGGAAGAAATCATATTTTAGTTCTCTATCAGGCAACAAAAATGTATTGAACACATATTCTGTGTGTGTGTGTTTTTATTAGTCAGTTAGGGATGAACATCTTGGGTCGCCTAACTAATATGTGAACTGAGTTGCATATTTATTGAACTCTATTTTTAACAGCACCCTTATTTTATATTTTAATCTGTGTGTCTCTAATATATTTGAGAATGTCTACTTTTTGACCTTTAAAGGAAGATAACTTTAAGCAGTAGATAAAAAAAATCAAATCACCCAAACTAACAGTCTACGAATTACATGTATGGTATAATTGAACACATATTCTTATGTTCCAAAATAAAGGTACCACATGTTGGAGGAACACAAAGAAAGAAGCTGTTGATTCTGACTGAAAGGACAATAAAGTGGTAGAAATTGAAATGGATTCTGAAAACTGAGTTCAATTTGGACAAGGAAAAATGGAGAAAAGGTCATTAAAGTCTGAGCAAAGGAAGAGGGGAAAATACTGTCCACAGCCAGGAAAAAATAAGTAGATAAATAAGGGACAGGAAGAAAATGAGCAGAGGGGAAGGACAGAAAGTACTCCTAAGTATTCACTGTGTTTCCAGCATTGTCTAAAATTGCAGAGAAAGCCTGAGGGACATATAAGCAGTATGACAGATTTGTGGATTGGAGTACACTAAATGATAGTCAGAGATACCATGTTCTGAATCAAGTGGGTTTGGGGAAGATCAAGACCAAAGGTGAATGTTATAGATTGGAAAGGAATTTTTTGAGCTCATTTCTACCCTCTCACAAATATCTAGGTTGGTCTTAGAAACCAGCAATAGAGTAGGGACTAGAGAGGGAGCTATCAGTCACTCTCAGGCTGCTCCAAGCTGTATCTGAGATGTGCACTGTCTACTCAGTGCTGCCCTCTGGCCACCTACCCTCTTGGCAGCTGCTCCTCTGGGCTGTTGCCAGCTCCACCCCCACCTCCACTTTTTCTTCTTTCTTTCTCACCTCTTGATTCTCTTCCTGCAATTGTCCAAAACCTTCCTTCTTCATTCTCCTTGATACTTTTGTACTGGATTGATATATCTGCAGGAGGTTCTAGAGGAAATAAAAAGATATTATTGCCAAAAGTCTTTAATAAAAAGCTAGTTAGTTGCCCCCAAATATTTACACAGGAACAACTGTCTATTTAACTGACTTGGTGAGGGAAAAAAATGTTTGCCTAACTGGGGGAATTGCTTCTCCAGCGTTTGCCTGCCCTAATAAAGGATTAACAGCACACCTAGCATGGAAGCACTGCTTAAAAGCCTCAGCCTGTGCTTGTAAGCTCAAAATTGCTGTTTTCAAGTGTCTACTTCCTGCTGAGCTACTTTTGTTCCCTTCATGAAAGAAACTTCCCTGGTCTATTATGGGTGATGTATGCCTCTAATTTGCTTGAACATACAGTCATTTCTAAGGATGACTTCATATATCTTCTGTAGAGCTTTTTAAACCACTTATGAAGGAAAAGTGAATATTTAACAGCAAAATGCATGTCTGAGGGTCTCTAATCATAAGAGTGATGTCTTAAAATGGATTTTTTTTCTCTACTGGGATAGGATATTTTTTTAAGGCTGGCTTTCGCCATTATTGTTCACACTCAAAAACAGAAATTAGTAATTTCCTTAATATTCCTGTTGTCCCTGTTTAAATTAGAGGTTATTAAGAGCTAGGCACATTTCGAGTTACTGTTACTTTACAGACTATTTAAGCAATATGAGAAATTGGTGTAACAATGAGTCTGATTAACTTTTTCTAGTTCTTTGAAAACTTGAAATATTTATGTATAGAAGATTACTATTTCCCTAATCTAATTGGAAGCCACCATGTTGTTTTGTTTTGTTTTGCTTGCTTTTTCCATCTCTTATTTTGGAAGAGTTTAAAGGGAAAATTCCTTCGTCTTTGCTTTTAGAGTCTCTGTTCCCTAATAATTTTCTCTGATTAATAACATCAGAATGATTTTTTTATCCCTCTTCTTCTTCAACAATGAAAATTGTAATGAAGAAGAGCTTCTCTGTTATACTTTCTTTAGTTCCAAGGATGCAGTGGTTATTAAGCGAAACAGAAAAGAACTGTCACAGCCATTATAGTTTAACATTCTTTTTAAGGAAAGGAGAAAGTTAGGTTTCTCCTGGAAAGGAGGAGACAGGATACCCAAGAAGGGCTGCTAACAGAAAGCTTCCAGTGGACTGACATAGAAAAGATCATTTTTCTCATTTCATACCATAGTATGAAAAAATGAAATTCCAAGATGACTCACAAAAGGAATCTTTCTATCTATAAGACTTGGGTTAAGCCTTTACAAATTAATGTCCTTCACAGACAATTTAAGTAGAATCAGCCACCTCACTGATCTTTCAGGATCTGTGTCACTTCACAAATCCAGTCACTTGCTCCACTGATGGATGAATGAACTTTGCCTAATCTACAGTCTTAGCTATAATAGCCAAAACTAATAAAGAAATCTATATGGAGCAACTATTTGCCCTGGTGAGGGATTACAACTAAAGCTTCAGAATTTTGATTTTTCCTAAATTAAATAAGAAGAGATGAAGATAGTACAAGATAATGAGAAAGTCAATGAAGCAGTCAGGCAATGGCCCAGGCCAAATTTGGGGTAAATATTTATTCGTTGTTATTCTCAACAGAAAATGTGCCTGGTGCCTAAAAGCCCAGAGCCATGTGGACCTGGCTGGCTGAACAAACTTCTTCCTCCATGAGCTCAGTACTTAACCTGATTACACCTTTAGGCTAATTTCTTTTTAATGTGGTTCTAGAAGAGGCTTTTAGAAAAATCAGAACATTTTTTTGGCCACTGATTACAGCAGATGTACACTTGCAGAGTTAGAGAGAGAACACAGGCTTTAATAATACTTGCTATACTAAGTCTGTGACCTTGGGAAAGACACTTTAAAATTCACATGACTGGAGGTATTTGGTGGTATTCTAGGCATTGCTAAAGATCCCACCTATTGAATTTTCCCATGTCATTTAGCTCTTCAGTGTGCCCAAAATAATGATGTTCAGAGTGTCTTTTAGAATCAAATCGAAAAGAATGTGTAAGAAAGTAACTGGTGAAATACACAGGAGCATCAGTGATTTGGTGTGTTTGTTATTTTGACTAGTAAATAAAAATTTCATTTGAAAAGTAATTTTATCCACCTCAGTAATGTAAATATTCTTATCTCTTATAATCAATATGGTCCTAAAATTTGTGAGACCCATTAGGAAATTCTTTTTATAGCAAATTATTCTTTTGCAGCATGACAAACTGAATTCTATCCCCAAAGATGTTTAAATGAATTTGTGTGATAGAGACATACAGATTCCAGGCCCTTGCTGTGTGACTGAGGGTGGCATCTCTCACTACAGTGAGCAGAGGATAGTCCCTACCACTCCCAGCTATGGGCTTGGCCATGTTTCCTGCTTGGATCAGTGGAATGTCAGTGGACATGAAAGGGGTAGAGGTTTAGATGTGCATCCAAGTTTGGCTGGCCCTCTCACCTTATGCATGCCAGGAGCATTAAGAATTAAAAATACAGCCGGGCGTGGTGGCGCATGCCTGCAATCCAAGCGACTTGGGAGGCTGAGGCAGGAGAATCGCGAGTTCAAAGCCAGCCTCAGCAACTTAGGGAGGCCCTAAGCAACTCAGTGAGACCCTGTCTCTAAATAAAATACAAAATAGGGCTGGGGATGTGGCTCAGTGGCCCAGTGGCCCTGAGTTTAATTCCTGGTTCCAAAAAAAAAAAAAAAAAAGAAATAAAAATATACAACAATATGGAACTTGAGCACCACTTAAAATATAGCTTCCCCAGTGGCCCCAAGAACCCAAAAGCAAAAAAAAAAAAAAAAAAAATGTCATATCCTCAGAGATTTGGGGGTTATGACATAGCAAACTGACATAGAAAAGGCATGTCATTGTGTAATGTTTTGTAGAGAACAAGCAGCACATGTACCTTGCTTACAAAGCCAGTTGGATTAAGAAAGAATTGAGGAAGAAAGATTACTGTGAAAATAACGGATAATTCTCACGAGTCTGGTTTATTCCATACATAAGCTATTCCTTAGTAAGTTCAAAGCTAAAGCCACTGTGGTTTTAAGAAATTGAGATAGTCTAAGGTGAAGATCAGCCCTTACTAATTCCTTCATTTAAAAAATTAGTACATTGTGTCAGTTTACATTCCTTCCCACAGGATATGAAAGCATTTGTCTTTTTATTCCCTTATCCAAACTTGATATATCAAATTTATTAATTTGAATAAATCTGGCAAATGGGAAATTACATTACATTTGACTTATCTTTAAATTTCATATACTTACTGAACATTATATTTATGTTTCTATCAATTCTCTCTTAATATCATTTTCCCTTTATTGTATTGCATGCAGTTGTTCTGTTCAAATCTTTAAAAAGTTATATGCTAAAATCCAATTACCCTAACTCAACTGTCAGCAACATATCTCATAAGAAATAATGTTTTTAAGAATGATAAATTATACGTACAATTAACACACTAGAGAATAATTGTAAATAATTCACAAAAATGTTGTGGGGGGAACCCTAAATTTTCTTTGAAACTAAACTGATTTTAGTTATCATGCATTTATTAAATGAAATTCTAAGTAGCTTTGAAAAACATCTTCCATATGTGCTGGTATGGGACAGTATCCAAGATTTATTGAAGAAAACCCAAGAAAAAATTTAAGAGCAGTTGCTCAGAGGAATGAAAATAAGAAATGGTAAACACAGGAGAGGTTTCTAGATGGAATATTTTTTACTATACCATTCTATACTTTTTATAATGAGATCAGATTATTTTATAGCAAATAAAGAAACATTTTATAACAGGATACAACATATTCTTAACAATTTTTGGACCTAAAAATTCAGACTGAGAAAAAAAAGAAAATTATGGCACAAACTAATAGAAAAAAAACACTACTAGAAATTTCATTATTGAAGAGCCATCCTGTTATACACCTATGTATATCAGAAGTATTTTCATATTGTATAGTCTTATAATCTGTTTTTCACTTAATAGTAGATGGTAATGTTTCCAATAATAAATATTCTTCTATCACATCATCTTTAACATCTATAAACATGCTCATTATTCTGCAATGCATAAATAAATAAAATTAGAGGGAAAAATCACATTTCTTATCTAGGGCTTTGTAACCTGTAAGTCATACCTAGGGCCCAAAACGTTTTGCAAAATCAGAGACAATTAGCTATCACTATAAATATTTGTTCTGATCCTTTCTATTTTAGAATTTCTATTTTTCCCATCTTTTCATTAAAATAATTAATGTTCTGTATTTATATTGTTATATCTTTGGTTACTTTCTAAAGTCTTATTTTTACCTATCCTTATTTTCAAATGTATTATTTTCCATTAAAAGAATCATGACAACATTATATACACACTGCTAATTTCACCCCTTGAATTTTGTACACAAAACTGAGGTTAACAGGGTTAATTGTGATACTCTGTTCATTATAGGAAACAAAAATGTTAAGAGTGAATATTTAAACATATTAAAAGAGATTAATGCAAACTTGGACTGTCACACAAATAGACTGAAAGCCTTTCCAAACCAAGGAAGCAAAGTTATCATTAAATAAATGTTCAAAAACATGAGATAATACATTGATTGTAGCCAAATTTATAAGCCATCAAACTTCAGTTTTGGTGAGCTTCATGTGTGTTTTATAGAATAGCTTGAAACTGCCATTATTTGACCCTTTTTTACATTTATAAATGAAAGTACATCATATAATATAATGCTTTGTATTTTTTCCTATGATGTAATAAAAGTCAAATATTAAATATTTATTGTGATAGCTAATTGTACCTGATTTTGCAAAATGTTTTGGGTCCTAGGTATGACTTAAAGGTTACAAAGACCTAGATAAGATATGTGATTCCTACCTCTAATTTTATTTATTTATTTATTTATTGACACTACTGAAATCGAACACAGAAGCACTCTATCTCTGAACTACATCCCTAGTCCTTTTTATTTTATTTTGTGACAGGTCTTGCTAAATTGCTGAGGCTAACCTCAAACTTGTAATCCTCCTTCCTCAGCCTTCTGAGTTGCTGGAATTACAGGCATGCATCACTGTGCCTGAAACTCCTAATATTTTATATGGCAAAATATATTTCATATCTGTATTAATTTCTAGGGGCACATTCAACAAAGTTGTCTCTTCTAGGAGTTGCATAAAGGAAATTATCAAAATTAGGCCATTTCCTCATTCTGTAAAATTCTGCACAGTTTAAGAATTATTAGACAAAAGATATTTGAAATCCTTTGTAAAATGTGACCGAGTAGGAACTTTAGGATCAGTAACATTTAGTTATATGACTGCTATACTTCATCTGTAATGGTTTTCTTTCATTGCACAAAAAAAAAAAAATGGTACTGAAATATTCATGTCAATTCTGTATTCTGCATTTCTTCACCAGAATTCTAAGATAGGAAAATAAGGTTTTTGGAGGCCAGCCACTTCTGAGCTGGGCCGGCTGCCCTCCAGAGCCTTCCCCCAGCCCTGGCCAAGGGCTTGGCAGTCTGGTGAAGGAAGAGGGTGAAGGAGAACAGCAAGCTGCCATCCCTTCACCACCCCAGAAGGTGTCTATTCCCATCCTGGGTCTTTCAGGAATTTTGAGGCTGTCCTGGAAGCTGACTTCCAGCTGTCTAAAGACAACTTCACATCTATATAATGTAACAAAAAAGGTCAGAAAACATTAAGCAAATAGGTGTGTGGAGCCTATTAAGCAAGATAAACATCTCTAGAGGCAGTTGTGGAAGCTCTAACTCTGCAGATATACCTAATGACTTCAAGGAACTATGGGCAAAACTAAAAGAATATCATGATAAAGAAGTACAAAGTTTGTAAGTAAAAGTTACTAAACTGAAAAAGGAATGAATTTTTAAGATGGCCATCATTATTCTAGCTTCGCCTGCAGAACATCTTCAGATGCACAAAGACTAGAATTCTTCACCAAACATCAGCAGCTGAGAGAGCAATAGAAAATCCTTCATGAAACCATTAAACTTTTAGAAGATTGGTGAGTCTGGTACTTAAGAGGTTAAGGGCAAGATTAGCTGATAACTGTGCAGTAACTGAAGAACATTTGCAGAAAAAGCAGCAAAAATTTGAACATATCCAATGAAAGAATCTTAAACTTATTACAGAACGCAGTGAGTTTCATTCATTTATTATTTTTTAAAGTGTAATGTACTCTTGTTAAAACCTATTAGTATGTTAGGTATTTAGAGGGAAGGGAGGGGTGGGGTCGGGGTGGTGGGGTAAGAATAACAACAGAATGTGTGACAGACATCATTGCCCTGTGTACATGTATGAATGCACAGATGGTGTGATTCTACTTTGTGTACAACCAGAGAAACAATAGCTGTACTCCATTTGTGTTCAATGAATCAAAATTAAATGAATTAAGAAAATAAAAAGATCATACCTAGAATCAATTTGACACAAATAAATATGTTTTGATTAAAGCAGATTTTGAAACTCATAATTACACTGATAAATTAAAACCAATGTAAGTAATTTATCATGACCTACCAATTGAGATGAATAGCACAACCTACAGAATTGGTAAAAGGAAAGTTAGGTCCGGATTAGGTTTTTCAAACTCAAACTTCAATAGCTTATTCTTAGAAAACCTGTACATGCATTCAGTTACTGTTTCCAGATCATCAATAATCCAATTGAGCTACTGTTTGAGCATCGAGCTTAGAGAGATTTCTTAGAAAAACTAACAACCATAATATGTTGGTATATTTTAGATGTAGCTCAAATTATCAGCTCAAATATTTATTTTATAAAGTTTTTTTCAAAAAAAAGAACCTATTAGTAAATTGACAGTAATAAAAAAAAGAATATAAGATTTTCCCTTTGGGTCATACCTGCATGTATTGATAGAAAATTATATTTAGCAGCTGTGTCTAGAGTATTATTTTATAAATGTGAATAATTTTTAAAAATCCATTCTTTATTTCCACATTACAGTTACCAAGATAAAGAGATAGCTCAGTGGGTTCAAATTTAAAAGGAGCAATGGCAGTAATGAATACTGAAGACAGGTCCACAAAGAAGTATCGCTTGCACTACCAAAGCATCATACTTCTGTGGTGACACAATTCTTGATTTTGCCATCAGAGTTAGCTGAGGCAAATATGGTTGCCTATGCATTGACACAAAGCAGCAAGATAACCTTAGTCCTCCTGGGCATGGTGGTACATGACTACAATTCCAGGGACTCAGGATACAAGCAGGAGGATTGCAAGTTTGAGGACAACCTCAGCAATTAAGCTAGACCCTGTCTCAAAACTAAAAATAAAAAAGGTCTGAGGATGTAGTTTATGTGGTAAAGCATCCCTGGGTTCAATCCCCAGAACTGAAAAGATAAAAAAAAAAAAAGATAATCCTAGTCCTGTTCATAGCAAGCAGGGTCTGCTCATACTATTCCTGAGTTTGCCACTCAGCACAACTTATTGGTGAAATCATGGCATCCCACACTTAACAGAGTAATTATCTCTGATCCAAGTATCTCCTATTTTCCTTCTTGGGCCCAGCTTTCTTTAAATTCCCAGTCATTTTTCCCAGGTCACAGCAGATCCTCTAATTGATAGAGGTTACATCTAGCCAGCATTCTACTTAGTCCAGGGCAATCTATTTCAAACTTAGCCTGAGCTAATAATATATGGAAATAGAACTTAATATCATAGCATAAAGTGAAAATTACATAATTAACTTTTAAATTTTGGATTTCCTTTCCCTATGGTAAATAGTTCAAACTTCAGAAGGGATACATGAAACAAATCCAAAACAGGAAATGAAAAATGAAGTCTTTCATCTCATTCTTTGAGATTCAATAGCATTGGGTAGAAAGGTCTATAAAAATTATATTGTTATTTTTTACATTCTATTTTTTACCATGTATATGTAGTTGAATTTGAGAGCCAAATTTGCAATCCCATGTCCTCATACAGATACTTTCTGGATCACAAGTTAACTGCTGACTGCACGGCCAAGCTGGATTAGGTTAAATGTCTACTCTTTCACAGAATTTGAACCACCTGGTCCTTGATGCAAAATTCCATCCCAGACCAGAGTCACTACCACCCCTCCTTCTATTACAGATTCTCTCTCAGAAGCCTTTAACTACAAGATGACCTAAAGAGCTACTCCACTCCATACAACTAGTTAAAAAAAAACAAAAAACTGATTATCAAAAAAGCAGACTGAGTCCCTTTTGTGTAAATTTGGGACACAAATTTGCACAAAATTACTATACTGAAATCCACTTAGGATTGTCCAAACTCTACATAGAAAAGTATATGATCTTACCTAAAACTAGAATGGACGTACAATAATGTCATCTCATTCTCCTCTTCCCTTAGGTACTATTATGAGGAGGCAAGAAAATCTGAACTGAAATGCTTCTGATGCCTACAGGAAGGAGCTGGATTAGTGTTAAATATCACTAATTCTTCTTTGAGAGTCTTCTTTTCTAAATACAAATCTGTACAGGGAATCACTCCTAAAGAGCCTTCCACCCTATCTTCCCACAAGAAAGCAATTCCCCTGCAGTCATTCTTTTTTAAAATAACCCATATTAAATTGCTCCATTTCTTTTGGGAGCTTACTTTAAGTGGTAATAATTTCAAGATAATTTGATAAATGAGAGAGTTTTTGAATTGTTAGAAGCAATAAATTATGTTCTGACCATGGCCATTATTATGTTCTTTTCTTTACTAGTTGAGACTTAGGAATTCAATCTTCTTTGGATTCCCTATGATAATGTCAATCTGAAGGTAGATTGCTGCATTACCAGGTAATTTTTCAAGTCCTGTGGAATTCTTTCAAGAAAATGAGAAAGATACATGGAACTTTGTGCCACAATTGCATGATCTTCATCTAGTTAAGCTTTGGTTGTTCACAAGATACCAGAATTGATCATTCTTTTGAAATACATCTCCTTGATATTTCTACACCATTTATCAGTACACTTTTTTTTTTAACAAATCCACAGTAATCTCTAGAAAAGCAAACTATTATAAGGTCAAATCACTGTTAAACTAAAACTGTTCAATATGTCAATTTCAAATAAAAAAAATTTCCAAGCATAATCAAAAGAAACAATAAAACATGAAGTAGAATTTTGAAGCTGCAAACAGCCTGAATTTCTCTCAGAAGAGGAAAAGCATGAAAGCACTTACTAAACTGAAATGTGTCATAAAAATCCATAAAATGTTTTTTTTTCCTCATCTATGGAAAGCTCCTCATTTTACAAATAATGGTACAGAGAAATGGAGAGATTTAAAAGATTCTTCAAAAGCTTTTGGAATGCTATCCAAAAATTATTCAGACCATCAACACCCACCTCTAGGCAAATTCTGACTAACTTTAATCCACGATTATTGATGAAGCTTCAGCAGTTTCTCTTCTTGTTTAACTCAACAGTTGCATATATCACTGAACTAGCCCAGAGAATGTAAGAACACACATATAACAAGCACCTTTCAAATTCCCCACAACCACACATTTTCTCAAAGAAAGAAATGAAAGACAATGCTTAATGCACACTCTATTTTTCTTAATCTGGCTAATCAAAAACTTTAAGGTTCTAGCATAGTGTTTTCTTTCAAAACTCATGGTGTTTAGCTATTTAAACATGCAGATTCAAGATTAAGCTCCATATTCTACAATTTATTATGAGAAGCTGGCCAGAGACAGAAAAGAGGAAGCACATTTTATCTTATGGGCTCAACAAAAGATGATGTTTGGAAAATGAATAGAATTATTATAGTACTCCCTGGAGCAAT
The DNA here is from genome assembly GCA_020662805.1 of Glaucomys volans. Taxonomy (NCBI): domain Eukaryota; kingdom Metazoa; phylum Chordata; class Mammalia; order Rodentia; family Sciuridae; genus Glaucomys; species Glaucomys volans. The sequence goes on from JAJEJO010005233.1 coordinate 457,562, forward strand.
AGTTTTCAAATGTATTTGAGTCAGACATCTCTTTTATTAAAAGAAGATTTCCCATAAAGCCAAGGAAAATGAGTGAACATGGAGCTTCCCTGATGGCCATATTCCTGGGAAGTCCGAACAAAGTATTTACCAATAAGTAGCCCCTGGTGGGCCTTCCACTGAGCCCAAATTGAAAAGCACTGTGGAAGATAAAGCTCAAATTCCTTAAATTTCACTTTTGGCTAGACTTTGTAATTAGGATATAAGAGCAGGGACTTGCCATTCCTACGTGATCAAATCAGCACATAGGAAATAAAAAATTGCAGGTGGGTGGCCACTGTGACAGGTTGACATATTTGACTTCATGGAAATGTTACAGGCCAGGCTATATGGGCAGTGACTAAACAGACTCCATTTTACCCTGAGACTCCATGTCATGTAGGAAATGCTTCTCCCGTGGGAACGCCCCACCTCTGTACCCACCAACAGCTGCTTAGCATAGCATGTTTGGTAACACAAAATGGCAATTCTTATGTAATGTAAAATTGTTCTCTTTTTGATTCCTGTTTTTCTTAGACAATGTACCATGTCAACAGTGATTGTCTAGATGTTAGTAACCATTCTTTAATTTGTACCCAACTAAGGTCGTTTTGACCCACTTCTCCTGCTTATGATTTTAGATCTCACGATGTTAGTTTGTCATTATGATTCACTTGTGATTAATGTACCAACATGCTTTACTATGGTATAAAAACCCCTGCAACCCTGGGCTTGGGGCTCTTCTCCCAATAGCCATTTTGGGCATAGTGTGAGAGAGTCAGTGATTGGCTAATAAAGACTTCTCAGTGGTGATCCGTCTGAGTTGTATCCCACAAGGACTGGTAGGAAGAAAATAGTAGGAAGGGACAGAAGAGGTCATTTCTTGGTTATTCTGCATAACTTAGAGTGAGTCTCTTTAAATTTTGGACTTCAGGTGATTCATTAATCAAACACAAAAATACTGTTAAACTTTCATCAGGAGATTGGACAAAATCATTTCTTAGTGTTCCTCCACAACCTAAGATACATGATGCAATTCAACAATTATTTATTGAATGACTATTTCATGCTAAGATGCAAGAAATATTCTAACAAACAAGACAGTCCTTACATTAAAAGAGCCTAAAATCCAATAAGAGACTTAAATTGCTATTATTTTGTTCTTTTCTGATAAGCAATGCTCGATTATTCACTTTGTTAGGATTGCTCATTCCAGTGATAATCTGAAATCAGAACCTTGTCATTTTCCTGACCTCCTAGAGGAACCTGGGAGAACCTAGATTGCTGTTTATGATATTGACTTTGGTGCTATTTTGGTCTCAGACCTGGAATGCACAGACTTTTAAGTTAAGTCATCACGAAGGCGTGCCTCTAATGGGAATGAATAAATGTAGGGCAGCTCAGTTTACTGTCCAGCCAGGGAACAAAGACACTAAGCAGTCAAAACAGTTCAGTATTCATAGGCAGCTAGTGAAGATTTGAAAGCCTCCTTGAAAGAAGTGGCATCTAGGCTGAAACCTGAAGTATAGAAGAAAAATAGCCAAACTGGGGTAGGGGAGAAGTAGCAGGTGAACAAGGAGAGACCTATAAAACAGGCATAAGAAATATTTTCAGCAAAGGTCTATAAGGGAAAGAAGTGGGAATGAAACCTATGCTAAAAAGAACAGAGAAGCCAGATTATTCAGGCCTCCATCTACCTAGTTAGAGACAGAGGGTTCTATCTAAGGTCATGGCAATAACGGAGAGCTCAAGAAGGAACAATATCCACTTAGATATTTATTTTTCAAATATGTTAGGTATTGAGAATAGGAAGGAAGAAAAGAGTGATAGGTAGCCGCGCTCCAACAGGAAGCTTACAGTAATATAGGATCATACTGGTGGAACTGGGTGTAGAGAAAAGAAAGCAGACTCTAAAGATGTGTAGGAAGCAGTGTGCAAACGCCTGGGCTCTGACTGCAGGTGTGAGTGGTGAGGGTGAATTGAGCACCATGCTGAGATTTCTAGTTTAAGCCACCACATTCACAGAGTTAGAAGACACCAGAGGAATAATATGCTAAAATACTAAAAATTATGTTTCCATTGAAGGTACATATATTAATTGAATTTTGATCGACTCTGCCTTTTTTTAGACCCTTTTATAGATGAGGAAGCTGAGATATGTAAGTGCCTTGTCCAAGTCTCAAAATTATTAAGTGACCATATGGATTTACAGAACTTCAGGGTGGAGAAAGCAGAAAATAATCCCGTTTTTAGTTATGTTCAATTTGAGTGATGTGTGGGACAGCTCAACAGGGATTTGAACATGAGGGTTTGAAGCTCTAGGGTAGAACTGAACTGTGGCATGATTTGGAAGTAACTAAAGCCACACTAATGGACAATGCAGCTCCATGCTCAAAGGCCAAGAAGAGTTCAATTCAGTTTAAAACAAATTAGCAATAAGCTTCTTATAGAGGTTAATGAACACAACATGGTCAGAAAGTTAAGCAAATAAACCATGAGCCCATATATAAGCAGAAAATAAAAGCAAGACTCCTTAAACCAGCGGTAATCAATCCCAGCCCAGAATAACTTGGGCATAAGACTTTGGACAATATCCCCATATGTCCATGGAATCTGGTACAGAGTACATTCTTTCTGCAATATTTGAAGTGGATAAAGAAGCATAAGAGTTCTTACTGAGATGGTAGAGAGGAAAAAATTTAAGTTTACATCAAGTCCTAATGCCTCAGCAGCACTGCATATAAATGACAACTTAAGTTCATTATATACCATTTTCATTTACTCACAATTAATGCACTTAATCACTCTCAATTAATTGTTTTTCTGCCTTCCTAAAGTTTTAATTAAAGGACTTCTGGTATTTTATAAGGACAAACAAGATTCTTGTCCTCAGAATGGAGAAATGCAGATTAGCATTTTAATATTGCTTATTCCTCGTACAATGCTAATTTTGTGTGTTCTGTACACTCAATAGCCAGTTCTATACACTGTCTTCAATAATTGCTCAGTGATAGCATAAGACAGCTAGTAACTACTACTGTAGCTTTAGCCAGCTGAGCATTTCAAAGTCTTGATTTTCAAAAATTGAAACCCTGTTATTACACACACATACACACACACACACACACACACACAATCATAAAACCTAAGCAAGCAGGAAAAAAATCCAACTAATCAGCTCTATCTGCTTTTTTTTCCCATAATTTTTGTACCTGTAAATTGATTAGAGTTCTCTCCCCATAATATGTCACTGTAGACCAAGGTTAGATAAGAAATTGAAAAAGTGTCATAATGAAGAGAAAACATAAAAGGAAAAGGAAAACTGGCTGTCTATCTCCTCTCCTAATTCTGCTGGACCTTGTCTCTTTGGAACCCCAGCTATCAAACAAATTGATCCCTGACTATGTTTAGGTCCTGCATGACTGAGGCACATTGACCCAGGGTGATGATTTCTCCCACCCACACGCTGGCAAGGAAGAGGAAAGCAAATAGCATTGGTTGAGCTCCTCCCCTGTGTTCCTTTATTTATATATCTCAGGGGATCTCCCAATTAGTCAATTAATCAACACTTCTTTGCAAAGGATTATATGTCAAATAGTTGTTCTGCACCAGGTATGCTGAGGGGAAAAAAAAAGGCCGCCTTCTGATTCCCATCCAAGCTTGTCCCAGCTCTATGGAATAAAAAAAGTAGTCAAACTCGAATGCTGACTTCTTAAGCCTTTCTACTGTACCACCCTTCTTTCTGGAAATTTCTATTCACACTGGGTTACATAGCCCCCAAAATTCTGTTTCTAAGTAAGACTCAGAGGCAGAAATAGGAAACATATTTTTTAGAGTAGTTCTTGTTTATGCTTTAGGGATCTTGCTGCACAGAAGTAGAATTATTCAAATAAGCACAATGTCAGCTGCAAGGATCAATGGGTAAGGAGTCTTCCAAGATGGCCCTAGGACATCTATGAGGTTAACAGAAGATGCCATTTCCTATAGTCTGAGAAAGTGGCCTGATGTTTCCTGAGAAGATCTGTGACCTCTCTCGTAGTCTGCTACACATTTCATAAGATCCAATGATTGTCTAATGCTAAATTAGAATATGGCAAAATTCTCCTTATGCCCTTTTTGCTGTTGTTGTTCAAGTGGGCATGTGAGGAGTATGTCTGTGATGAGCTGACGCAAACTTTTCTCTCAGGTCAGTTCACCCCTTGATAAAAATCACTATAATACCACACAATCAGTCTAAGTGGCTAAAGATAGATAATTGCCAGATATAATTTGCTGAGTCACTGCTTCAGAAAATCAAGATGCTTCTTCATGAGGGCACAATCACTAGTGACCTTCCATTTGACAGGACAGCATCTGAGGTTTACTCCTGTGAGAAGCATGCTGCAAAGCCTCACAGAAGGGGAGCCTCCATCCACAGCCTGGGACAGGAAATCAGGCTCCTCATCTGGATGACTGCTAGCCCTCCTTAACTCATTGCAGCCACCTAACCAGCCATGTGTAAAAGGTTTCATTTTGGCTAAATGCTAACACATGGATCAACTTAATGTGGCAGAGAATGGCTCCCGGGACTACTTTGTGTGTTCTTTCACTTATTATATAACATGAAAAGTCACTTATTTACCAACTTGTCGACCACAATTTTTATCTTTGTTATAAAGTTCTTAAAAGCACAGCCTGCTGAGAGAGACATTTCTCACTTTCAAAGCTAGTAAGTTTCCTTCAGTGGCAAGATGGCCCAATGGATATTGTTTTAGTCAGCTATTTCACTATTGTGGCTAAAGGATCTAACTGGAATAATTGTAGAGGAGGAAAAGTTTATTAAAGGGCTCACAGTTTCAGACATCCTAATCCATAGAAGGCCAGCTCCATTGCTCAGGGGTGGAGGTGAGGCAGAATATCATGGCAGAAGAGTATGACAGAGTGAAGCAGCTCCCATGGTGATCAGAAAGCAGAGAGAAAGACTCCACTCCCCAGATACAAAATATATACCCCATAGCCATGCCCCCAGTGAACCACTGGCATTTCTTCCTCCAAACCTTCTTGCATTGTCCCACACATGAGCTTTTGGGGGACACCACATCTAAACCATAACAGATATTAGTCAATCATTTATCAGTGGGCTGCCTTCTTTGGGAAAGAAACATTTGTAGGGAGTATTGTCCTCTAGCACTTCCCAGCTTAAAGCACATGTCTTCTAAACAGTGACCCAAGGTAGAAAGTGGGAGAAAAAGAAGGCAGAAAATGGCAGGGCCAAACCAGGGTTAAAAGCATATAGCTGCCTCTGTCCAAAACTGTTTTATCGATTAAGCAGAAATTTCACTTAAGCATGGCCCTATTTCAAAACCTAGACCAGGAGAAAGGCATAGGAAACTCGGTATCAGCATGGCGGTATTATGCCCACAGGAAAATGGCCTTCTACGAGATACAGGATTCAAGCCATGGAAGAAAAATCTAACCCCATAGTTCTTCTTATGACTGATCCTATGGGTTTATGTTGGTTAATATGCCAGAAAGGGGATTTTCCTTTGAGTTGCTTCTGATTTGAAGAATAGAGCCCAACACAGCAAGCTAGAACTCTGTCACTAAGAGATCCACCTTCAATAATCACTCCTGGTTTCCTTTCTCCCTTCCTGGATTCAGGAAAAGTACCTGTGAGGATTAGGTCATAGACTACCCTACAAGGATCTGATTGCTCTTGGTTGATTCAGGTCCTACCTACCAAGGGTCTATTGATATGCCCCTGAACTCTTACCTGCACAAGGACTATAATTAATCATGCCTTCCAGTTAAAAAATACAATACTGTCAGTAGGCCACCCCAGAAATGGCTAAGTTAAAAATTACATCAGAATGCCTTCAAGCTTACTTTCATGTGAGCCCCTTTAAGTGGGATAGTTAAGGATTCATGTCTGGATTGTCCTTTAATAAAGTTTCATTATCCCCTCAAATTTATGGAGACCACAGTTACAGTGAGGGCTGACAGCTCGGAAGCTTTAACAAACTACCACTCAAGTCCTGAAGAAAATGAGGACCTCCGAGTCCTTTCCCCAGTCGCAGAGTGAATTATGAATCGACTGACCTACACCAGTGCAGCCTTCAACTTAAAAAAAAAAAAAATTTAAAGGCAGAAGAACTTGGGAATAAATCAGCCATCCCCCGAGGACACGGGACAGAGATGAAAACCCGCTGCCTTCTTTGAGTCCTCTCAGTGTGACAAGGAGGACAAGGAAGAGAAGGAGAACAAAGCCTAGACGAGGTGATAAAAATGTTTGCTCTGAATTTCAGGCTGTCACACCACAAAGCCAAACCAAGATTTGAGAGTGATCTGGTGTGATTTTTGTCATGACAATGGTTCTGAGGTGCCGGGCAAGCCCTACAGAACAAATATTTTTAACTAGTGGTATATGTATCAGAGTCACATTTGGATCTTTACAAAAAAGCTGTTTTCTGCCCCTGTGCTGCTAAAGGGTCAGTGAGTCTGAAGCAGAATCTGAGTCATTTCTCTGAGCTCCTTAGAGGCTCTGGAGACACACTCTGGACTGAGAACCACATGTAGGGAGGCTAATTATTTCCAGGAGAACAATGTCTCTCAAACTGCAAGTGTGAATCATTCCATCACAGGATCTTGTTAACATGCAGACTCCGACTCAGTGGGTCTGAGATGGGGACTGAGTGTCTGAATCTCTAACAACCTCCCTTGTCATGCCTATGCTGTTGGTAAGGGACCACACACTCAAATATGGTGAGTCCATAGCTTTATGCCCTCACTTCAGAGGGCAGCCTTCAGAGGAATAGGTGTGGGCCGAGGCAGGGAGGCTGGGGCTGGTTCATCATCAGCTAGCACAAAATCTGCTGAGGTATTTATTAAAAACTAAGACCTCAGGCCCTCACCCAAACAGATCCAATCAGAGGCAGTGAAGCAAGTTCCTTAGGTAATTCTTTGCTATACACTAAAATTTGGGAATCATAGAAGAATCAGAAACAAAGATAATTAAAAAACTCGTGAGTTTTAAAATCATTCAATGATGAATTATATATTGACAGTCATTATGAAAGTAATGCATTTCAGCCTTCTCTATTTTCTAGTTAAAATTATGAGACATAAAATTTGAAAGCAATGTAATTACCTTGGTACATGACATTTTAAAATATATGGAAAAAGAACAAACAACATCTCAAATATCATTAAGTTTGTTTATCTCTACATTAACTACTGTCATACTTCTATGAACCAAATGTTTGTGCCCCCTCAATATTTGTATAAGCCACAATGTAATTATATTGGGAAGGTGGAGCTTTGGGAAGGTCATCAGGTCATAAGGAAAAAGACCTGTCAGGATGAGTGCTCCTACAAGAAGAGAACCAAGAGAGATGGTCTCTCTCTGTGCCATGTGAAGATGCATCAGGAAAAAGGCCATCTGCAGACCAGAAAGGGTCTCCGCAGGAAATAAATCAGCTGGCACCTTGGTCTTAGACTTCCCAGCCTTGCGGAAGTGTAAGAAATAAATGTTTGTGGTGTTTGCCACCCAACCTGTGGCATTTGTGCCAAGACACCCACCCATGAGACTGTCCCCAGAATTGTTTTACCTTGGTGTGACCCTATGATTTACTCTATTTTCTCAATTGCTTTTCCTTTAACAACACCCCCTCCTACATAACTTCTCTATTTTACCTCTGTGAATTCTAACACTGACAGGGGAAAATCACTTTTAAATTCTCCCAGTAAATACTCTTCTGTGGAACATACTCACTACTCCAAATCTCTGTTATCCCTAACACCAACATATGAGCTCACAAAATGGAACAACCATAATGCATTTCTTCTCCAAAGTACTTCTGAGAAGCAAATGCTGTGTTCCTGCATATTGGAAAATAGAAAAAAAATCTATTGTATGAAAAGTTGAGTGCGGGCTGGAGATATGGCTCAGTTGGTAAAGTGCTTGCCTTGCATGCACAAGGCCCTGGGTTCAATCCCCAGGACCGAAAGAAAAAAAGTTGAATGGGTAGAGAATTTTATAATTAAAACTACCCCCTGGTATCACAAAAGGAGGACCTGGAAATTATTTGTTTGATAACTGAAGTTTCAAAATATTTTCTTCTCTCATAAAAGAGAGGAGAAACTGAAGAGTCATGTGTACATGAAATTTAATTTTTAAAATATATTAAGAATGTAATTACATATAGCATTCTACAAAGTTTTCTGATTATCTTTGGAGTCTTTTTCATGTAATTAACTATTGTAGATTTTAAAAATATCATTTAGCTGACTATTCCTTGGGAAAATGTTTGATGGAATGACATCATGCTCACTGTTCATTCCTTCTTTTTACAGTTGTTTTTCCTGTGTTCGCATCTCTTCTTGGTAATAGCAGCGGACTTGCTGTAA
>JAJEJO010005234.1:0-24397 GCA_020662805.1 Glaucomys volans
TTAAGGACAATCTCTTCTCTCCCTTCCCCTTCTTTTTTCCTTTTTCTCAAATTGTATATGGGACCCAAGAGTCTTGGGCTAATGTTTATCCAAGACTAGACCTTCCCTCCCCTACCTTCCCCAGAAGATAAAAGGCCATGAACAAGCAGAGGCCCAGGCCATACTCTCCGGACTTGCTACAGATTCTTGGCCTAGTCCATCTTGGGGCAAAACCTTAGTCCCATATGCTGGGACAAGTATCTAAATTCAGAACAGTAAATAGAAAGGCCAGATGAAGCAGCGCACATCTCCATTGATTCGAGAGGCTAAGGCAAGAGGATTGCAAGTTCAAAGCCAACCTCAGCAACTTAACAAGACCCTGTCTCAAAAGTAAAAAAATAAATAAATAAAAAGAACTGGGGATGTACTCAGTGGTAAAGTGCCCTAAGGTTCAATCTTTGATACCCCCCCAAAAATAAAACTAAAACCTGGCCATGCCTATGGTCCCCACTTCTCAGGAGACTGAAGCAAGAGGATTGCTTGAGCCTAAGAGTTTGGGGCTAGCCTGGGCAACATAGCAAGACCCTGCCTCTTAAAATAATAAATAGGAAAAAACTACAAATCAATGCTGAACACTTAAAAGCAAAAGTGTGAAACAGGGAGGGGACTTATTGGTTGATGTTATAGAAAGGCAGAGGGGTATGAGCTTCAGGCATAGCTGGTTCCAGGTGACTTAATTGTCTTCATCTCTCCTGTTTCTGCTTCTTTTCTGATAGCTTCATACTCTGGCAACATTATCTCTTATTGTAGCAAATGAACTGCCAGACCACTAAGTTGATATTCTGCCATTGAAGCCACCCAACAGGTTGTCCTTGTCAACAGTCCTACTTTATTCACCCCTGTAACCCCTTAGCACCTAACATGGCGTGTTCAATGAATGGCTTCAACAAAAGTCCTATTATTGATTCTCATTGGCTCAGGTTGAGTTATGTACTCATCTTCAACCCAAACAATGTGATCTACCTTGCCTGGGCCACACACCTGGGGGTCATCCCCTAAAAAACATGGACAGAGATGGGCAGAATGCTGTTCATCAAAAGGAAGAGATGGGTTCTATTATCAGGATCCCTTGCATCCTTGGGATGTAGAGCTAATACATTTTTCTCTTAGAGTCATTCAGAACATAGACCTACATTAAAAATGTTCTGGTTTGAATTCTTGTGGGTGCTGGGTGTGCTGAGCTCCTAAGCCTGTACTTTTAGGATAACTCTCATTAACAAAATAAGAAAGGGCTCAGTTCTATGATGTTGGGCTTTTTGCAGTTGCATCAGATAGGAGCTGGGAAGCTTTGGCACATGCTGGTAGTCCCCACACTTGAGAGGCTAAGGCAGGAGGATTGCAAGTTCAAAGCCAGCCTCAGCAACTTAGTGAGACTCTGAGTAACTTAGCAAGACCCTGTCTCAAAATAAAAAATAAAAAGAACTGGGGATGTGACTCAGTGGTTAAGTGTCCCTGGGTTTAATACCCAATACCAAAAAAATTAAAAGAAAATAAAAATAAAAAGGGCTGGGGAGGTAGGTCAGTGGTAGAATGCCCCTGGGTTTAATCCCTAGTACTGGGAAAAAGTAAATAAGTAAATCAATCAATAAATAAAAGCACAGATAGGGGCAGGGAACCCACACAGCCAAAGATGCCAAAAACTCATGATTCCTTTTAGGCAGAACAATGGACAATTCCTCGCACAGGATCCTACCAATCTACCCCTCCACAGCCTAGACAGGAGCCTCTGCTCAAAGACTGCTTTCGGTCATTTGTATGGGTTGCTTGGGGCCAAGGCAGAAATAGGCTGAGGGCCAGGACACCTCAGAGAACACCTTATGCTTTATCTGAGGAATATCTGCTAAGGGAACCCCTGAGCCTCAACTTGCTCACTCTACCCACTGACTCCCAAGCCACTCTCTACCTCTTCTCCCCAAACTTGCTGGAACAGAAATGGGATAGCGGGCAGTGCCCTAGGAAAAGAGCTGACTTGCTTGTTTTTCAAATATTTTATTAAGAATAAGGCATATGACATTCACCCCCTAAAGCACAGGGCTCTATTTCTGTGGGTGAGTGAATACACTTTGAAAAGCATTGGGTTAAAAAGCGCAGCCAACAGAGAATTCGGAGCAGGATCCCTCTGCCCTGCATGTCCTCCATTCAAGGCTGACATATCAGTGAGAGGGCACTTAGGGGTCCCCGGGCTCTGGAAGTGAGGAGATACTACTCCACACCCTCTGGCCTCCTTCTTCTCCACTAGGAAGGGCTCTGTGCTGCCCTGAACTGGTCACACAAAGTGCAGGTCATGGTGGAAGGATATAGGGTCATGGGTACAAAGCCTCACACAGCATTGCCCACTGGGCTCTGGCTGGCTTCCTGAAAATGGAGGGGCCTCCATCTACCTGCAGCTCTCCCTCCTGAGACTTTCCACACTTGGAATGTGGTGGGATCCCCACCTGAGTATCCATGTCAACACCTGCTTCCACCAATGGGGTGCATACAATAGAAGAGAGACAAAAAACATTCCCTTCTCGGTCACCCAAACATTCCAAGAGCTGGGCATGGTGGGTCCCTCAAACCAGGCCCAGGAAGGGGAGGAAGTGGAAGCTAAGGGCAGGGCCCCAGTCAAGCCCTGAGGCTGCAGGTGGGTAGAAGGAAAACTCTATTCCATTATTTCCAGGTGAGAGTAGGGGAAGGGAGATTTCCATTAAAATCGGAACCCTGTGTCTGCCTAGTCCTCCTGCCACCCTGCCTCACTGAGATAAAGGTCGTCTTATTTCCTTTCCCAGCCACCCCCAAATGTGTCAGCTGCAGCCAGCCACCCCAGCGCTCTGACTCTTTCATCTGGGGAATCTCCAAGCACTACACAATTAAGTATCATTATCTGGTTGCTGGAGGAGGAACAGAGTTTGGGCAGTGCTGATGGGGTCTCTTGGGGAGAGGTGGGCAGCCTACCGAGGACCCCTGGGGCTAGATTTGGTGGGCACCTAGCCAGATACCCCAGGTACTGAGAAGGAAGTGAGCTATTGCTATAGAGCTTTGAGGGAGGCCAGGTGGGTGCAGCTATGGCTTTTAGTGAATGGGTGGGTGGTGGATAAAGGACTTTGTCATCTCATAATAACATAACAAAGTCACCCTCTTCACCCCAAAAGTGTGTTTGTGGGAGATGAAAGTCAATGTGGTTCCTCTGGAAGAGAACTTTCCTCTTCTTCCCACAGTCCTCCAGGCACCTCCAAGAGAGGGGAGTGAGGCCCCTCCCCACAGGTTCTGATAGGGAGGGCAGCAGAATAGGGCACAGTGAGTCTTACACACTTGAGGGGAGACAGATGCATGGGCACAGCCATAGGAGCCGGTGGGATAGAGGTGGAGCAATCAGAGCAAGGTTCCCTGTCACCTCTGCCACCTGACTCCCAGGAGCCGGACAGCCCAGACTAGGCCTGGTTATTGCTTGGTGGATTCAGCAGTCCTGGATAGGGTCAGCTGGGAGGGGGCAGAATGGTTGTTTCTTGCCAAATTCCCCCTTCCTCTAACAGAGCAAAAGATAGGATTGGGGATTCCCCACTTCTCCCTGGGAGTCTTAATGGGAGAAGAGTTTCTCACCTATAGAGATTGATTCTCCTCTCCTCCCAAACCACTGGGGACATGCAGAATGTGTGGTCTCAGCCAGGATCAGAACCTGCCAGGGACCAGTGTCTGAGCGAGGGAAAGGCATCCTCCCTTGGCAGCCCCTGGAAGAACTCACAGGCACTTAGGACTCGATGTAGGACCAACCCAAGAGGGATGGTGCCAGAGCTTTGGGGGTTGGTGTTTCTAGGCTGGGCTGAGCTGGGGGCAATGAGCTGGACTGAAACTGCACTTCCTGCCTTTGGTAGTAGGGGTTGGGGAGCTGGGGCGAGTGAGAGTGGGGGACATCTTGCTTTCCATTTACCACTTCCAACCCAGACAGAGGGTCATAGGAGCATCCCACCACCCTCAGATAGGCTTAGAGGCATCCCTGGAGGGGGTCATCCCCTCTTGCAAACCCAAACTTCTATCATTAGCTTCTACTTCCAAGAAGCCAGGCCCTTCTTCCCACCTATGGGTGCAGCCAGCTGCTTAGGAAGCTGGGCAAGATTAGCACCAATTACAGAACTAGGGAAAGACTCCTAGGACAGACTCCTGAGTGGGAAAGGCAGTCTTTGCCCTGTCCCAGGGTGCTTCCCCAGCACAGCTCCAATCCCTACATACCTACCTGGCAGACCTGAGAACTGAGCTGGGATAGCTCCAGCCCAGTCCCTGCCATCATTCCGTAACCCTACTAAGGGTCTGTGCGTGCTGCTCTGCGGGAGTTCAACTTCCATCAGGCAGCACTTTACGCGAGGGTTTCTGGGAGGATGCAAATTCTAAAGTGTTAGGTGCTCACCTGCAAGAAACTATCAATGGGGTAGGGGTAGCGGCCGGCTTCGAGGGAAAGGGCCCTCGAAATTCTTAGGCAGAGCCTCCTCGGGAGCAAGGTTTGGCAGTAGGTGGCGGGGAGGCAGGGCAGGGAAGCTGGAAGGTCTAGGGGTGCCAAGTGCACTCTGCATTTCCTTCTGTAGGCCAACCCAGGCTTTCCCCTCCCCGCAAAGATTGTCAGCTTTCCTGGGCATGTCCCCCGCCCCTCCCCTCCCAGTGGCAGGGTGGAAACCAGATTTGGATTGGTACTGCGAGTCCTTCTCCACAAAAAAAGGTGCAATAGCTCAGCCCCGCAGAAGAACTCCCTCATGGGAGAGAAGAGCTCGAAGCTTCAGAAACGCTGGAAAATACAAAAGGCCTGGCGACTCGAGGCGGGGGGTGGTGGTGAGGGAGCTGGGGCCGCCTCCGCCCTCTCCCTGAAACCCAGGCAACTGCCCTTGGCCCTCGGGACCTGCCAGCAGGACTGGGCTGCGTCCCTAGCCGGGGCGCGCCGGCCTTTCCCCCGCCGGCTCCAAGCCTACTCCGGGTCCCCGGGCGCGCTGGACGCGGCGGGCGGGCCCTGGCAGAGCCCGGGTTGCTGGCCACCTTGGTCCGGAGGTTCCTGGGGCGGCGGCTGGCGTGGGCCGCGGGCGCTGGGCCGCGGGGGCCTCCGGGCGTAGAGAAAGAGCGCGGGGTCCGGCATGGGGTCGACGTCGTCCAAGGGTCCAGTCGCGCGGTCCCAGGAGGCCCAGTCCCGGCTGGGGCCCTTGGCGGCGGCCTCGGGTGGGCGGCGGGCCCTTTGAGCGCGCCGGCGGGGCCGGGGTTCCGCGGCAGCGCCGGGGCCCTGGCGCGGGGCCTGCAGTCTCTGGCGCGCGGCGTGCAGCTGGCAGGACAGGTAGGCGGCCGCTTCAGTGTGTTTCTGCAGCTCGGTGCCCAGCACGGTGGCGCGGTGGCTGCGGCGACGCAGCTCCTCCAGGAAGCGGCGCTCCTCCGCGCGCAGGCTGCAGCGCAGCGCCGACACTAGAGCCTCCCGCTGCGCCACCTCCCGCCTCAGCTCTGCGTTGGCGGCGGCCCGCGCCTCCAGCTGCGACTCCAGCGCGCGGCACTTGCTCTCCAGTTCCCGGGACGCCTCCTCTGGGAAGAAGAGATAGAAGGGAACGGTGATGGTGCCCGCCTGGCGTGGGACAGAACCCGCACAGCTCAGTGGCCAGTGTAACAAAGCTCTTGTCCTCAACCAACGCGGCCTACGGTGCTTTCTTTCGCGTCCCACGCATCACCCTCAGTGGCCTGCCCTTTTCTTTCTCAGAATCCTTGCACGTATCCTACCCGCTGCGTGGCCTTTCCTGTAATTCTTCAGGTTTCAGTTTAAATGAGAAACTCTTCCCGACCATTTATTACTTCCAAAAGTAATGTGTTCAGCCATGTGCTCTGTGTTGGGCATTGGGGATATATGATGGATAATAAAACGGGTCTGATGAAACAGTGCAGTGAGAGAGATATGGTAAATAATAAAGGAGGTTACCACTGTGACATGCACCAAAAAGAAGCAAATCAATGCTCCAACAGAAGGATGTGACCTAATCAGAGGTGGCTTCCTGGCAGAAGAGGCTTGGGTTAGAATCTGAAGGATGAATAGCTCCTCTCCTGGAGAAGGGTGCTCCAGACAGAGGGAACCTCTTGTGCAATAGCCCCATAAGAGAAAGACATGATAAGAGTAAGGGACTGGAAGAGTTGGAAGTGTGCACAGGAAGGGAGAATCAGTGTCCTTGCTTCTTTTGTAGAGCACTTATCATGTTTTACCGTGTTTTTTTTTCTTTTTCTTTTTCTTTTTTTTTAGCCAGGCACCTGTAATCTCAGCTCCTCAGGAGGCCAAGGCAGGAGAATCACAAGTTCCAGACTAACCTGGGCAATTTAGCAAGACCTTACCTCAAAAATAAATAAATAAAAATAAAAATAAAGTTAATAATAATAATAATAATAATAATAAACAGCTGGGGATGTAGCTCAGTGGTAGAGCACCCCTGGCTCAGGTTTTGTTTACTTGTGTATTGTTTGCTTTTGCCCCTGCAGCAGGTTTCAGCCCTGGACATACATTGGAATACCCAGAGAATTTTTTAAAAATAGCATTTCCTGGGTCCTACCAAAGCCCATTTGAATTCCAATCTCTGAGACTGGACCTAGGAGTGATACTGCTTTGATTTTTCCAGGTGATTCTCATGTACAGCTAGAATTGAAGACCCCAGCCTCTCCTGGATCATTAACTTTATCCTGGAAGACTGTATCCTGGGACTTGGCACATGTGAGTCAATGTTGAGACCTAGGCAGCAAAAAGAGGAAAGGGAACACTGGGCTGAATACCATGGTGCTGGCCTGTAATCCCAGCTATTTCCAGGAAGGAGGAATAGCTGGAGGACTGCAAGTTGGAGGAGAGCCTCAGCAATTTAGGAAGACCCTGTTTCAAAAATAAACAATAAAAAGGAAAAAAAGTGGGGATCAGGATGGAGCTCAATGGTCCCCCCCTGGGTTTAATCCCTAGAGAAGAAGGAAAGGAGGTGGAGGAGGAAGAAGAGAAAGGGAACCCTGGGACATGAAAATCACAAAGTTATAGGAGGACAGAGTTCTCAAGCTCATTGAAAGAGGAGAAAAAAACAAAAGGCCCCAGGACATTGGGACAGTGACTTGGGCCGGTGACCCTAAAAATCTTTTCAGTTGAAGGACAGTAGGGGCGAAAGCTGCTTGTTACTGATCTGTCCATCTGGTGTGTGGGATCTGTGCCCCTTCCTCCAAGGACCTAAGCACCAAGGGTTGCCCAGGGTTGCCAGCTGAGGAAGTGAGCAGAATGAGTTGAAATGTACAGGTGATCCCCAGCTAATCTTTACATATACACAAAGCAATTTGCAGGACTCAGCATTTTAGCTTAAACTTCCAACTGTCCCTGTCTTCAACTCTTGATCATGTAGCTCTTAATCTATCAGCAACACAGCAATATAGCAGTCTGTTCTTAAAAACTCTTCTGGCCAAGAATAACTATTTTTGGATGTATTTTTAGGTAAGTTGTTAGAGTCCCTCCAAACCAGGCAATGTGTCTTGCAGTTCACAAAGGTTAACACCCAGTCCTAGTTCTTAGTGATCCTATAATCTGGTGATTAAGATCCTATAATCTGGTAATTAAGATTAAGGCAATTGCTGGGTGTGGAGGTGCATGCCTGTAATCCCAGTGGTTTGGGAAGCTGAGGCAGGAGGATCAAGAGTTCAAAACCAGCCTCAGCAACTTATTGAGGCGCTAAGCAACTCAGTGAGACCCTGTCTCTAAATAAAATACTAAAAAGGGCTGGGGAAATGACTCAGTGGTTAAATGCCCCTGAGTTCAATCTCCCAGTACCGAACAAACAAACAAACAAAAAAACAGAAGACAATAATTTTTTTTTTTTTTTTTTTGGAACCAGGGATTGAACTCAGGGACACTTGGCCACTGAGCCACATCCCCAGCCCTATTTTGTATTTTATTTAGAGACAGGAGACAGGGTCTCACTGAGTTGCTTAGGGCCTCGCTAAGTTGCTGAGGCTGGCTTTGAACTCGCGATCCTCCTGACTCAGCCTCCCAAGTCGCTTGGATTACAGGCGTGCACTACCGCGCCCGGCTAATTTTTTTAATTATAGTTAAAAGAAAGCAAAATAAAAATTACCATCTTAACCTCTCTCTCTCTTTTTTTTTTTTTGTATCAGGGATTGAACCCACAAGTGTTTAACCACTGAGCCACATTCCCAGCCCTTATTGTGTATTTTATTTAGAGACAGGGTCTTGCTGAATTGCTTAGGACCTCACTAATTTGCTAAGGTTGGCTTTGAACTCATGATCCTCCTGCCTCAACCTCCTGAATTGCTAGGATTATAGGTGTGCCCCACTGTGCCCATTTCCATCTTAACCATTTTTAAGTGTAAAGTTCAGTGGAGTTCAGTAGCATTACCTATATTCACATTGTGCAACAGATCTCTAGTACTTTTTTTTTTTCCTTTTTTACTGACAGGATCTCCCTATGTTGCCCAAGCTAGCCTTGAATTCTTGGGCTCAAGTGATCCTCCTGCCTCAGTCTCCTGAGTAGTTGGGACTACGCGGAGGCATACCTGACCACTACAGATATCTGGAATGTTTTTTTCTTCTTTGGTACTGAGGATTGAATTTAGGGGCACTTTACCACTAGGCCACATCCCAGCCCTTTTTTATATTTTATATAGAGACAGGGCCTTGCTAAGTTGCTTTGAACTCAGAATCTTCCTGCCTTAGCCTCTCAAGCAGCTGGGATTACAGGTGTGTGTCACTGTGCCTGGCTCCAGTCCTTTTTATTTTTTATTTTAAGACAGGGTCTCACTAAGTTGCCAAGATTGATCCTCCTACCTCAGCCTCCTGAGATTACAGGTGTGTGTCACTGTATCTAGATCTTCTGCCTTCCTTCCACCCCTCACACTTGGGATTGATCACAGAGACATCCTACCACTGAGCTATATTCCCATTCCTTTTATTTTTTTATTCTGAGACAGGGTCTCACTAAATTGCCCAGGCTGGCCTCAAATTTGGGATACTTCTGCCTCAGGAGGAGATCCCAAATTTGAGACCAGCCTGGGCAATTTAGTGGCTGGGATTACAGGTGTGTACCACTGTGTTCAGTTTTCTCTGGAGTTTTTTCATTTTTCAAAACTGGAACTCAATGCCCATTGAACACTATCTCACCATCCAACTCCCATATTATGAGTGAAATAATACTTTGGAAAAAAATGTCCTAGCCAGGTGTGGTGGCGCGTGCCTGTAATCCCAGCACTTGGGAGGCTGAGGCAGGAGGATCGCGAGTTCAAAGCCAGCCTCAGTTACTTAACGAGGCCCTAAGCGACTCAGTGAGACCCTGTCTCTAAATAAAATACTAAATAGGGCTGGGGATGTGGCTCGGTGGTGGAGTGCCCCTGGGTTCAATCCCCAGTCCCAATAAAAAATTTATTTAGAGAAAAAGTCGAAAGAAAGAAAGAAAATGTCCTGATGGAATTGCTACAGTGGCACTAAGTTATACTTTTGTAAAGTGGAAGCTTTGCTAATGTGTATGTGTGCATCTCTTCTGTTTTCATCTAGAAAAGCTGAGGACCCCATACTACCATGGTATGACATCTTGACACCCAGCATATGGTGAGGTATGGACACTGACTGGAGATCACTTGTACAAGTATGGGAAGAATGGGGGAGCTAGGTCCCAAAAAGGTGGAATTAAAACCATGGAGCCATCTCCTTTCTGCTTTCCTTTTCTTACTTTGGACAGAGACATGGATACAGGGTGCTTCGGGTGGTATTGTAGGTTGTTTACTGCACAAAGTCACCCGCTGAATGGGCAAGCAGGGCAGACAGCCTGCACTCTGCTCACCAATATGATTTTTTTTTTTTTGCAGTGCTGAGAATCAAACCCAGGACCTTATGCATGCTAGGCAAGAGCCTTACCACTGAGCTACATCCTCAAACCTCTGCTCACCAATATGAGGAGGCCACTGTCCCCATGTCCAGGCTGGGACAGAGAGACATGGGTCCTAGCAAGGGTTGGGGGAAACTTGACATGTTGGGTCTCATGGCACTTCCCCACCAGTGGTTCTTCTCTTACCTTGCTGATGAGATTGGGCCTCTCTCATCTCCAGGTCATGGGTTAGTTCTGGGGGAGAGAAAAGAAAAAGCAGGTTTGTGTGTGTGTAGGGATGGGGGGGAAGATATAGATATCAGGGAATCAGCTCAGTGAAGTGGCAATAAGGATGCCTAGAACCATCTAAACCATCCCCTGCACCTATTTTACTGCAGCTCAGCAAGGGGAAGGAAACAAGTCCAGGGCACGTTTGAGCTTGTTGGGCTCAACTTCAGTGCAGGCTTTATGCCTGGGTTGGGGAATTAGTTCAACCCTTGTGGAACAGAGGAGCCTGGCTTGTTTGGGGACTTGGGAAATATCTGCCCCTGCCTGGGGCTGATATGCCAACTGAACAGCTGTTCTGGAGGATCCTTGCTTTTCAGGGCTTTGACTCATGAGTGTTCCTTTGACAGTATCCAGAGCCTCTCAGGGGCACTGGAAAGGGGCAGTGGCTATTTACCAGTCTGGACCATGTCTTTCACTATTTTCACAGCCAATACTGCTGTGCCTTTGTTATTGTCTGAAGATCTGCTCTGCTCCATTCCACCATATTCCACAGGCAATGGCAGCGGCTTCAAGGAAGACAGCGCCACCTAGTGATGGGAGCTGCATGGAGTCTGGCTTGGTATTGGGTGGGACAGGGCAGGGCCCTCCAGTGGAAGAGCCATCCAAGGGCACTGGTGCTGGAGCAGTTTCTTCCTGGGTGCTGGTGGCTCTCCTACCACCCTTTTCCTCTTTTCTTGTCCTCCCAGTTCTTGTTTCTTCCTTTTCTCTGTTTTTTTTTTTTTTTTTTTTTTTTTTTTTTGCGGAGTTGGGGATGAACCCAGGGTCTTGGGCACACTAGGCAAGCACACCACCACTGAGCTACACCCCAGCCCTAAGTCCCCATTTTTTAGTGCCCAAAGTGACCAATCTCTCAGCCCAGCTGAGCTTGATAACATTTTCCCAGCTCCATCTCCTTTCTTCTACTCCATCAGAACTCAAGAACTGGGAAGAGGGGCTATGGGAGTAGCTCAGTGGTGGAGCACATGCTTAGCATGCCCAAGGCCCTGAGTTGGACCCTGGACAGCAGTGAGAGAACTGACTAACAGTCAGAAGAGAGCCAGAAGTCACAGAGGCTGGTGTTGGTAGAGACCTACTCAGGAGCACCTGTGTGTACCTGCAGGGACAAAGTGTGAAGCCTGAAGAAGGACGGTGTGAACCTGGGCGTGGGGGAAGGTAGCATATCTCTGGGACCACCACCCAGCAGTATCTACAAAGACTAGTCTGTGGCCCCTCTGCCTACTCTGCTTCACTGCCCTCACGGGGGTGGGGGGGCCTCTTCTAGAGAGCATGGGCTTTGCTGGAGGAGGTTTCTCTGGAGAAAAACCACTTGTTGCCAGGAGACAGAGCCCAGGGTACCTGGGCCTTTGCTGTGACCGGAGCCTGAACCTCTTCCCTGGAGACCCTGTGAGGACTCTAAGGCCTCCACTCTCCCAGGATTCTGGGGACCAATTGGCCCCTCCTCAAAGCTTTGCAATGTAGCTCAAGGGACCCTGGACCAGGTTCAGGGACTTAGCCCAAGAGTCCTTGGCTTTGCCACTACCTCCCTATGGGCTGGTTTCTGTTCAGCCCTTCACCATGGGACTTGAGGATGGGGAGAGAGAGAATCCCAGATGGGTTCCACTCCTCCATCTGGCAATGTCCCTTCCCATCTTCTGACTAGAGTCCTCATGGTTTAGATGAGCATGCTGTGAGGTCAATGCACTGTGACTTTGGACCAGTAATAGCACCACTCTGAGCCTCACTTTATTCATCTGAAATATAGGGACAAAATAGGGGCTATGTGCCAGGAGGAAGAGAGAGAAAATAAACAGAAGGCTTGGTCCAGGACGGAGTTAGTGCACAGTAGGCAGAAGGTAGGTCTTCTCATTCAGGCTGCCCAGCTAGTCCAGAACACATCCACCACCTTCTCAAGCCCCTTTGTTCTGAGTCTTCAGCCAGCCTCACCTAAGTTTCCAGAAGCTCTCCTGGCTTCTCTTCTCTCCCATCTCCCTCCTAGCCTCTAGGGATTCTCTTCAAGACCCCTCTCTACCATCTTCTCTTTTGTTCTTCCCCCTTCTCCTCAGTCCTTCCTCCTGGAGGGAGGGCCTTATTCAGTCATTTCAGCCCTCACAGTGGTTGTTCCAGTCCAGCCCACTTGTTTTTATCTCCCCAATCAATAATCAAGAGGCTATTGAGCCTGCCCATCTGAAAAGGGTAGTGGGGACAGAGAGTTCCCACCTGTGACACTTTCTTGGGATCTGGCCTGTTGCAGGAGTTGGAGGATCCAGGCCCTTAGACTTAGGGCAAAACAAGAAATTCAAGGAACTACTATAAGGTCTTAGGGTTCCCTATTTTTCTCTAATGCTGTTATTACAATACAAAAGTGTCATTGGGCAGGGATGAGTCCTCATGGACCATTCCTGCACCCAGGATGGTCTCCGCTGCCATCTGGTCTTTGGGGGAGATTGCAGGAAGCCTGTTTTGGAATTTTGCAGCTTGACCTGTATGTGGAACAGGAGGAGAATGTGGTGGCGAGAGTCAGGACTAACTACTTCTTGTGCTACAGTGTGAGAAGCCAGGTGGGTCCCTCAAGCCCTCCAAGCCTGTTTCCTGCTGCAGTGGGGAGCCTTCCATAGACAGGGACTGCAAGGGAGGTAGAGAATGTCCAGAAAGTTGCAGAGGCACATAGGATTGGGAGTCCTGGTTCTGCCATTAACATATTGTATGAATCTCTCTCTGAATCTCAGCTTACCCACTTCTGCAATAAACAAATTGGGTCCTCCAGCTGAGACATTTTTTAGCCACTGGTTCAAAGCCTGCAGTCAGGGAGTCTCAGCCTGTGTGAGTACTTGGGCCAAAGGCAAGTCTCTAAGAGGCTCAGGCAGCTGAGGCTGCAAGTTCAAGAGTAGAAGCCAGGTCCAGGATTTTGCTCCTTCCTTTGCCTCCCTCCACCCTACTCACAAATTCAATCAGGTGCCAAGCCCTTTCCTTCAATCTGCCTTACACTGACCTTCCCCTTTCCATTCCTCTTTATCTCTCCTCTGGACCATCTCATCAGCTCTATCACAGGTCTCCTAACCTACCTCTCTCACAATTCATCTTCCATGCAACTGTCAGGTTGAGTTTCTTAACGCAGCCTAATGGTTATGGACTTCAAAAACCTTCAGTGGCTCCTCACTACCTAATAGGACACTCCAAACTCCTTAGTTATCCTGGTATTTGTCAAGGTCTTTCACAATCTGGCTCGAGCTGGATTTCTCACCAGCCTCCTTTAAGCTCAACTTTATCCTCTCAAGCAGAACTTTTCATGAACATTTGATTTCCTACCTTCTGGCTTTTGCTATGCTATTCCCTTCATTTGGAATGTTTCTTCCCTTCCCTTCCTTGTAATATCTTAACATGTCTATTTATTACTCAGCTTTCAGGGAGTTGAAATACTTCCTCCTTTGGGGGCCTCCTTTATCACCTGCTCCTCAGGTTGGACATATATAAATTTTATATCTATCTATCTATCTATCAATCAATCAATCATTTATTTTGTAGTCCTGGGGACTGAACCCAAGACCTTGTACATACTAAACATGCTCTCTACCACTGAACCACATCCCCAGTCATCTTCTATATCTTTTTTTTTTTTTTATAAAATACATATTTTGGTTGGGGATTGAACCCAGGGGCCCTCGACCACTAAGCCACATCCCCAGCCCTATTTTGTATTTTATTTAGAGACAGGGTCTCACTAAGTTGCTTGGGGCCTTGCCTTTGCTGAGGCTGGTTTTGAACTTGTGATCCTCCTGCCTCAGTCTCCCGAGCCTCTGGGATTACAGGAGTGCGCCACCACACCCGGCTCATCTTTTCTATCTTGATACTGCCTGTTTGTATGTGTCTCCCCAGTTGGATGCAGGGCTTCTGCTGGTGATTAATAAACAGTAACTCAAAAAGGGACAGGAGCGGGGTGGGGGGTAAAAATAATAACAGAATGTGTGACAGATACCATTGCCCTGTGTACATGCATGAACGCACAGATGGTGTGACTCTACTTTGTGTACAACCAGTGAAACAATAGCTGTACTCCATTTGTGTTCAATGAATCAATAAGTGAAAAAAAAAAAAAAAAAGGGACAGGAATTTGCAGGAACTTGTTCCCACGCCCCCACATCCACAACCTCACACAAGAGCCCTCAACCCCAAAGCTCTTACCCTACCTTCCCAAGTTTTAGTTTCCTCATCCAGAAAAGAAGGTGACAGGATTAATGTTAGACTCACAGGAGCTTATGGTGGCCACCCTATCAAAGACAACAATGATGATGATAACACTGACCCCTCTTCACCCAACCAGCCAGCCCTCCTGGCCTCACCTGAGCAGCGTTTCTGCAGCCTAAGGATTTCCAGGTGCAGGTCTCGAAGTAGTGCCATTTGCTCCTTTTTTAGGAAGCTGATGTGTCGCTGCACGCTCTGAATCTGATGCTCCAGGGACATGGTATCCATGGCAACCCAGGCCAGGGCCCCACCTGGGGAGGACCACAAAGTGAACACACATTTTTTTTTTTTTTTGAACCAGGGATTGAACTCAGGGACATTCGGCCACTGAGCCACATCCCCAGCCCTATTTTGTATTTTATTTAGAGACAGGGTCTCACTGAGTTGCTTAGGGCCTCGCTAAGTTGCTGAGGCTGGCTTTGAACTCTCGATCCTCCTGACTCAGCCTCTCAAGTCGCTTGGATTACAGGCGTGTGCGACCACGCTCAGCTCAGAACACACATCTTTTGAGCCTACTGCCCTGCCCCACCTTCAGATCCCTCATGGTCTCTACTCTGGAGTCTTCTTGTCATCGGGTAGACAGTTCTGCCACTGCTGTCATTTCCCCTATATTGACTCACTCAAATTTCATGAACAAGTAGGTGTGTTGTCAAGGAAGTAAAATTATTCCCATTTAAAAGATGAAGAAGTTGGGCATGGTGGCCCACGCCAGTAATCCCAGTGACTCAGAAGGCTGAGATAGGAGGATCGCGGGTTCAAAGCCAGCCTCAGCAACTTAACGAGCCCCTAAGCAACTCAGCGAGATCCTGTCTTTAATAAAATATAAAAAAGGCCTGGGTATGTGGCTCAGTGGTTAACAGCCCTTGGGTCCTTGGGTTCAATCCCTGGTACCCAAAAACCAAAAACAAAAACAAAAAAAAAACATTAAGCGGTGAAGAACCAGAAGCTCAAGGGGAGCTTGCTTCATTTATTTCATTCTTGCTCCCATGTAACTTTTGATTCTTCTACTCAGAGAGGGAAACAAATGGAACAGCAAAGAGACCAGTTGGGGGTGGGTCTAGCTGCCTCTTTACCAGCCTTGTGACTTGGGGCCAGTCCTCTCCCTCATTTTGCTCTCAGGTTTCCATGGGTAAAATGGGAGAGTGTGGACAGGATGAACGTGGAAGTCTCTTCTAGCTCTGGCATCCCACAATCATCTCAGTTCCAGGTGACTATTAGCTCTGCTGGCAGGGCTGCAGACTATTCTAGCCACAACCCTCCCCAGGTCAGCTTCATTTCTTTCTTTTTGGTGTGGGGGGGTATTGGAAATTGAACCCAAGACACTTGAACACTGAGCAACATCTCCAACCCTTTTTATTTCTTGAGGCAGAGTTTTGCTAGGTTTCTTCAGACCTTGTTAAATTCCCGATGCTGGTCTCGAACTTGGAATCCTCCTGCCTCACCTCTCAAGTTGCTGAGATTAGAGGTGTGAACCACTGCACCCAGCTGGTCAGCTCCATTTCCCTGACTTAAAAAGGACTCTGCACTCCTCCTAGCCACAAAGAGGAAGATCTGAGAATGTTTACTGTGAGCTGAAGGAAAGTTGTGGAGTCCTTTTTTTACATAGTAAATCCCGTGGCAGAAAACTAACTCACTGTAATGGGCCAGGAAGGTGTGCACTAATGATGGCTGGGTTTTCCAACTTTCCCTCTGGCCCTGCCCTCTTCCCAATGACTCTCTTTCATGATGATCAGCATCCTGGAAAAGCAAAGGCAGAAGCCAAGAACATTGGGCCCTGGGCATTGGGGTGCAGGATTCAGAGGGCATACCTTCTCTGCCAAAGGGGTTCCTAAGGTTTGAAAGACCTGCCTCCACCTGCCCCAGGAATTCTCAGGCAGTGAGAGAGGGAGGTGAAGAAGACAGCTCTGTTTAGTAAATGATTCTTTCCAGACTGGCTTCCATTTGAGATTTCCATTTGCAGGGTCACCTGAAAACCTCACATCTATAAGTTTGTCTCTTTGGGCAAACTTTTGGGCTCCCCTTTTGGCTACTCCTCTCACCTCACCATTCTCAACCAAGTAGGGCTTTCATTTCAGTGGGGGGCGGGGGAAGGGGCTTTGGCCTATAGGAATCACTGTACATTTACTGACCATTTATGTTCAAGGAACTTTTTATTTTTCTTTCTCACACAGGGAATTGTAACATTATACACTCCACCACTGAGCTACATCCCCAACCCTTTTTATTTTTATTTGAGACAGGGTCTCACTGAGTTGCTAAAGGCTGGCCTCAAACTTGGGATCTTCCTGCCTCACTCTCCCAAGTTGCTAGGATAAGATCACAGTAATGTGTCACACACCCAGCTATTTTATTTTACTTTTATATTTATTTTTACAGGGCTGGGGAGTCAAACCTAGGACCTCACACATGCTAGGTAAGTACTTTAACACTGAACTACAGACATAGCCCATGGGACCTTTTTTAGACTTGGATTCAGGAAAGGTATCTTTAAGGAAGTGACTTTTAGGTTGAGACCTAGTGGTAGGCAGAATCCTAAAATGATCCCCAAGTTTCCCAGTGTCTGGTATACACACCTTCTTTTATCACACCTTCCTTTTGAATGTGGGTGGGACTACATATATGATGGATTTTACTCCAGTGAGTATGTTATATACAAAGGAGAAGGAATTTTGCAGATGTAACTAAGTTCTTCAATCAATTGACTTTGAGTTAGCAAAGGGAGAATAATCAGGTGAGCCATTGAAAGGACCTCTGAGTGGAGGACCGAGCTAAAATATGCCAGACTCCTGACCCTTTGAAACTGTAAGATAATACATTTATGCTTTTCTCTTTTCTTTTCTTTTTCTTGAAGTGCTGGAGATCAAACCCAGGGCCTCATACATGCTAGGTGAGCATTCTACCACTGAGCTATGTCCCCACTCCTAACTTTACATTGTTTTAAGGCACTAAGTTTGTGATCATTTTTTATATGATAATAAAAACTAACACAGACTTAAAGGAAGGGTAGGAGTTAGTTAGAAAGTTAGAAGAGTAAAGAGAAGAAAATCTCAAACAGGGAATAGCATCTGTGAATACTTAGGGGTAGAAAAGAACTAAGTGATAATAACAATAAGTTGCATTTATGGAATGCCTGCTGCATGTCAGTCTTTACACTAAATTCTCATGGTCTGTTTGAGGAATTAAGACATTGCTACTGCTAATGAGGACTAAAGTGTAAGGTATTGGGGAAGGTCACAGTAAGTTAGCAAGGGGAGGATCATGATAATAATAATTTTTTTTTTTTTTGGTACTGAGGATCGAACCCAGGGGCACTCCACCACTGAGCCACATCCCCAGCCCTATTTTATATTTTATTTAGAGACGGGGTCTCACTGAGTTGCTTAGGGCCTCACTAAGTTGCTGAGGCTGGCTTTGAACTTGCGATCCTCCTGCCTCAGCCTCCCAAGTGCTGGGATTACAGGCATGCACCACTGCGCCCAGCGATAATAATTTTTTTTTTTATCAATATTAAGTGTGTTTGGGCTGGGGTGTGCTTAGTGGTAGACCACTTGCCTAGCATGTATAAGGCCCTGTGTTTGATCCTCAGCACTGGGAAGAAACATTTATTAAGTGACTTTGGAAATATTAAGCAAGACGTGATAAAATTTTCTTTCTCTTTCTTTTTTGCAGTGCTGGGGATCCTAACCACATCCTTACTTGTGGTAGGTAAGTGCTCTACCACAGAGTTAACTCCCCACTCAAGATTTTCATTAAAAAAAATCACTCTGGTTGTTGTGAGGAGAGCAGACTAGAGCCAGCAGAATGGATGTAGGGAGGTCATTTGGGAAAAAGACATGGTAAGAGATGATGGTGGTCTTGGCCTAGATGGTGGAGGTAAAGACGGAGAGAAGCTCCAGGTTTTTTGGGGTTTTTTTTGCACTGGGGATTGAACCCATGGGTGCTTAACCACTGAGCTACACCCCCAACTCTTTCTTACTTTGAAACAGGGTCTCAAAAAAGTTGCCCGGCTGGCCTTGAACTTGTGATCCTCTTACCTCAGCCTCCCAAGTTGCTGTGATTACAGGTATGCACCACTCTGCCAGGATCCAGGTATAATTTGGAGATAGAACTCGCAGGACTTGAAGATTAACTGAACTGAATTGTGGTGGGGAAGGGTTGTCCAGAATATCTCCCAATTTTCTTGACTTGAGCACCTCAAGAACAAATACACAGGGACTGGGTCCTTCCCCATTGCCTCTTTTTTCACATTTGACCTCTTCTTCACATATAACAACCCCTAAGTGATCTTGTCCAGTCCCAGTGCTGTTAATACTATTTATATGGTGCTGACCCTTAAAGTAATCCTTTCCTGAATGCTACATTGACTACCTAACATTTCCATTTGGATGTCCATCAGGTCCCTGAAACTTACAAGTCCCAAATACTGAACTCCTACCCACTCTTTGCCATCATTTAATTTTTTTCCCAATACTGGAGAGTGAACTGAGGGGTGTGTTACCACTGAGCTACATCTCTAGTCCTTGTATTTGAGTCAGGGTCTTGCTAAGTTGCTGATGTTGACCTCAAACTTGTAATCCTCCTGTCTCAGCTTCCAGAGTTACTCAGATTGCAGGCATGTGCCACCATGGCTCACTGTTTTCTATCTTGATAAATGGCATAGTTATTTGCCTATTCACTCAGCTGGTAGGACCAAACACTTGGGAATCATCTTTGATCCCTTTCTTTATATTCCATGGCCAGTCCATCTGCAAATCATAATGACTCTGCCTTTAAAAGGCTATCCTAAGCCGGGCGTGGTGGCGCACGCCTGTAATCCAAGCGACTTGGGAGGCTGAGTCAGGAGGATCGCGAGTTCAAAGCCAGCCTCAGCAACTTAGTGAGGCCCTAAGCAACTCAGTAAGACCCTGTCTCTAAATAAAATACAAAATAGGGCTGGGGATGTGGCTCAGTGGCCGAGTGTCCCTGAGTTCAATCCCTGGTTCCAAAAATAAATAAATAAATAAAAGGCTATCCTATATCCAATAGTTCTCACTATCACCCTAGTCAAAGTCACCAACCTCTCTCTGGTGTATCATTGCAGTAGCCTCCTACCTGGCATCTTACTTCCACTCTCCCCCCATGTTTTACCTGCAGGAGCAAGAGTTCTTTTAACTACTATAGGTCTTGTCTCTCTGTCCCTGAGTCAAAACCCTCTAGTGGCTTCCTATTCCTCTTAGAATCAAATCCAAAGTTCTCATCAGTTCCTATACAGTTTACCTACAGCTCTCCTGTACCTTATCTTCTGTTCTCCCTGCTGCTGGTTCCATCCCAGCCACTCTGGCCTCTTTGCTATTCCTGAATATTCTCCTCAAGGACTTTGTATGTGTTATCTCCTCTGCCAGGAATGCTCTTCACCAAGATTGCCTCATGGCCTATTCCCTTCTTGCTTTGCTCAAATGTCATCTCCTCAGGGCCTTTCTCTGATCACCCAACCTAAAATAAATCTTCTGTCACTCTCCATCCCCTTAATCTGTATTATTTTTCTTTCATGAACTTTTTCCCACATGAATATATAGAATTTTTGCATACTTTCTGTTTCCCCTACCAGATTATTAACAACAGAAGATGAAAGATTGGGCTGGGGATATAGCTCAGTTGGTAAAGTGCTTGTCTAACAAGGACAAGGCCCTGGGTTCAATCCCCAGCACCGCAAAAAAAAAAAAAAAAAAAAGAGGATGAAAGACTTCTGTTTTGCTAGTACCTAGCACAGTAGCACAGTATCTGGCAAATATGAGGTACTCAGTAAATATTTGCAGAAGATACAAGTGAGTGAATCTGTGGGAATGGTAGACAAATAGCAGGGCAGATTTACAGAGAAGTTAAGATCAAGATGGACACATGTCAAATCTGACATGTCTCAGAGGCTTCAAACAAGAAAAATTTTGCATGAAGTAGGTCATCAAATAAACAAAAGAGTCAGGTGAGTTGTATGTTGAGAGGCCTGTGTGTGTATCTCAAGGAGAGTGAGTGTGTGTGTGTGTGTGTGTGTGGTGCTGGAGATTACACCCAGGGCCTCATGAATGCTAAGCAAACAGTCTACCACTGAGCTACACCCCTATGTCCATGTGCGTTTTTCAATTGTCTTGCATCTGTGTGTGTGTTCTGTGCACACCTGCAGGATGAAGCTGTGTGGGTTTGTACTAGGGTGAAGAGAGAAAAGTCTGATCCCAGCCACTGGAATGTAAATGATTCTGAAGCGTAAAGCCTTTCCCAGACAGTTCTGGGGACTGGACCCTGGCCAAAGCGAGAGGTTGAACCAACCAGCTGTTTCTGTGCTTTTCCAGAAGGACTTGAGCTTTTGCTTCCAACTGGGCAGGCGGCTCTTCTCAGGGCAGAAATTTGGGTCACAAATGATCTTGGCACATATTTTTTCTTAGATGTTATTGTGTAGTTTGTTGAAGGGAAGGTGGGAGATGGAGTAGGGAAGGGGAACCAGGGAAAGCACAAGTCTCTTTATGGAACTGAAGAATTACAAGCACATCATAAGGCCCACGCCAGGAAAAAGTCAAGTTTTCACAACAGAAATGCAGTCCTAGAACATCTGGGCTTCAGAAGTTTGTGCCCAAGATGCAGTCCAGGCTAGTGGCAACAGCTGAAGGTTTAGCGTTCTCAGCTCCATCTTCCACCTACACCCAGTCCTAGATGCCCAGTCTCACAGGTGAAAGGTGAAGAGGGCTCCTCACCTCTGTCCACTGTCTGAACCACCTCAGGGCCTGCCTTGCTTCTGCTTCCCTCCTTCTGCTATTCCTAGTTTTTGTGTTTTGTTGTTGTTGTTGTTGTTGTTGTTGTTGTTGCTAAGTTTCTAGCTTAATGAAAAAAAAAAGTTCATTTTTAAAAAGTGTCACCAAGAATAAAAAAGGACCTGTGACAGGGTTCACATTCACAGTTAATTCCAAGTACTTTTGACGCATTGCTCATGTTACTGAAAGTTACAAATATGTTTCCCCTTGAAGAAGCTAGTGAAAGAATCCTTCTATGCTCAAGTCCTCAACTACAGACAAGGTGCCAGGCTCAGGAACCCTCTGACCTTTGTGCAATTCTGGCTGTGAGGCCCAGGCTCCTCATCCCTGAAAATAATCTGGTTTCCTGCTTGTCTCTGGAGTTCCTGGGTCCCTACTTTCCTTCCCAGCTGTCTGCCTACAACTGAATTGGTAAGTGGGAAATTTAGTTCTCTCTCCCTTCAGTGTTTATATCTCTTTGGGCTGAAAAAAACAGAAGGCACAGAATCATGGTACCCAGGGCCTGGGGGGCCTTCAGAGTTATCTCAGTCAATGGTTTTCAAATTTTTCCCCATGGAGTTTCAGAATTCTGCAGAGAGGGGAGATATTGTAAAAAGGATTGGGAACCAATGGCAGGGTTAGGAGTTGTGTTTTTTAATCTTCTTTTACATGTTGAGCTTGTGCATAGAAATTAATTGGTAATAAAGCTTCTGTTAACTAAAAATCTGTAAACTGTATATGTCTGTGTGTATTTATGTAATTCAATCTTTTTGCAGTACTGGGGATCCAACCCAGGGCCTCACACATGCTAGGCAGGCATGTGCTCTATCACTGGACTATATTCCAAGCCCCTGAAAACCACTTTTATAGTTCAATATTTCCTTAGATGTCTAAATCCCACATCCTATCCTTTACTCTGCTCAATGTCTCCCTGGCCTCTTCTGTCCCCATCTCTCCCTCAGGCAGGCCAGGCAGCTGGGGGAGGAACAAGCACCCAGGCTTCTTGCTCTCTGCAAGGAACTTTAATTATATGCCATACCTTGCTCCCTAACCAATTCTCTTGTCCCAGTTTCAATTTCATCCTTAGTGCTTGTTTTCTTTTTGGGACTGAAAATATTTATCACGTCAACAAATATCTATGTACTGTTCTGAACACTCAATACCTACATTTTGTTAAAGTTCTTTAAGGATGTAGGCCTTTTTGTTTCCAGTGCTGGGGACTGAACCCAGGGGCACTCTATCAGCAAGCTACATTCCCAGCTTTTAATTAATTAATATTTTTAACTTCTAAATTTTTTATTGGAAGACAGGATTTCACTGGGTTGCCAAGGCTGGCCTTGAACTTGAGATTCTCCTGCCTCAGCCTCCTGAATTGATGGGATTGCAGGCAAACATCCCACATCTGGTTGCCTTTTTATTTCAAGGAGAGCATTTAATCTCTCTTGCTTGTTTTCTTTTTTATCATTCTTATAGCCAGGGCAAGTGTATTAGCTGGGAGAGGCATGGCAATAAATGAGTAAATAAATGAA
This sequence comes from Glaucomys volans, assembly GCA_020662805.1. Classification (NCBI taxonomy): domain Eukaryota; kingdom Metazoa; phylum Chordata; class Mammalia; order Rodentia; family Sciuridae; genus Glaucomys; species Glaucomys volans. The sequence goes on from JAJEJO010005234.1 coordinate 22,654, forward strand.
TCAATATGTTCTTTATTTTCTTAGTCATTATTCCTCTTTACTACCTGACTCAGAGGCCTAGGGCAGGAGGAGAACAGGAACTCAAGAACGCTTTCTGGGACATGGCATCAATATACAGGCAATAATAATAATGTGAATAATAAGGGACAACAATGTTCTTAGCATTTTACACATATTAACTTATTTTGATAACTCTACACTGAAGATTTTGCTAGGTCTTAGGAGTATTTGCATTTCATAAATGAAGAAACAGAAGTTCAGAGAAGTAAAGTAGTTTGTTCAATATATACAACTACAGTGCCTGGCACCTAGGCTCACTCCCGCTTCCCTTCCCCTGCCCCAGAGTTTAGAACTCTCTCAGTACAAAAGCAGCCCACATTTGCAGGCAGGTCCCCTTTCTATTCTACCTCTTGCTGCTCTCATGACAAATTCTTCCACTTATTAAACCCCACCCTGTCTTTGCCTCCTAATACCTGATCTCTCCTTCAGGGTCCTGCTCCATTGCTACCTTTCCCAGGAAAGCTTCCCTGATCTCCCATCAAGCTGAAATTACTCTCTTCTGCCTCTGTGTTCCTCAGACAATTTGTTGGAATCTGGGTGGTAGCTAGCACCACATTCTGCCATAGATGCTCTCCATCCATCCCCACCCCAGGTGTGTGTGTGTGTGTGTGTGTGTGTGTACACCTGGTTTCTGTTCTAAGGCATAAGCTCCCTGAAGGCAGAACTTTGTCTCCAGGCATACCTTGCAAAGAAGCAGCATACATCTGAATGTCGACTAACCAGAGAATGAGTTGATTCTTATAAGGAATTACCAGGCCAAGTAAGTACACTGATTAAAAAATAATTACCCTGCTATCGCCACCGCCCCACCGCCACCCCCTCAGCCCCTGCCCCAAGTCCTTGATTCTCCTGGGGACTTGCATCTGGAGTAAGGATTTGGACTTTGACAAACGTCTGGGGCTCTGTTTGCAAGGTGGGGCCACTTGGCCAGAGGTAGAACTATATTGCCCAGGGACCCTGTGGTCCTCTCCACTCCAGTGCCCATCCTCCCCCAGACCCCTTGACTCACTCTCTTGGAGATCCCAGGACCCCCAGTCTCAGCAAAGCTTAAGATTCAGGAACACAGGAGTGGGAGTGGGGTGTGTGAGGAAACTGGAGTCCCCCACCCACTTCAGTTTTGATATTCTGCCCTGATTGTGCCTCGAATGACTCCCAGAGAAGGCAGGGGTTGGGGGATATAGAGACTAAGGAGGACAAGGAAGAGAGGTATCAGGGGGCAGGAAAGGCAGGCAAAAAGAAAGGCACGTGTGGTGGGAGGCGGCAGAAGGTGGTGGGGGGCCAGATCTTGGGCCGCTCTAGTCTCGCGGCCAGCGTCAGAAAGGGCCCGGGTCTGGACCGTAGAGGACAACTTCTGCCAGCAGCCCCGCGGTCCTGTTCGCCTCCCGCTCTGCGGTGCCCAGCCGCGCGCCAGCCCTCTAGGGGAAGCCGGTGCTTGGCGGTGTTGCTCCCCACCCGGGGCCATCTGGGCCGGCGCCCACCCCCACACCCACCGACCGGCCTCCTCACCTTCGCGACCTGAGGGAGCGACCGGCCGGCGGGGCCCCGGGTCCGGGCCGGGCTGGGAGTGGGGGAGACGCTGTCCCCGCCGCGCTAGCTGCGCCCGGGGTTCCGCAGCGCCCGCCCCGGCTGCGGCGCCATCAGCTGCTGCGAAGCTGAGGGGAGGTTGGGCCGGGGCTCCGGGGGG